>WAAG01002834.1:53540-67749 GCA_013390105.1 Tichodroma muraria | reverse complement strand
GCCATTTTATGAACAGGAAACAGATAAAAGATTGCTTAAATTGACATATGGAAACTTAAAGTGGTCAGATGACAATTTTTTTACAGGCGTAGAAACCTTCCCAGGTAAAGAGTTGCAAACTTTACATCCTTTTATTTGGCAGAACAGTTATAGTCTGCCCATTTTAATTTTATCCACTGCCTTGTCCACTTTGTTCATATATAGATGTTCTGATGCAGTCTAAAAAACATTATTGAGAAACAAGCATGGATCATGTGCGGTGTTTNAGAGCTTTACCTTTGCATATGGGGTATGCATACGGGATATCTAATAGTGTCAAGTCATGATTGTGTGTCATAATTAAGTGCTCTCCATTTAGAAAACTTACGAGAGTCATTTCTCCTCCATTTGATTACTGATCCTTAGTTAGTTGTCATCTCTAACTGTGTAATGCCACACTCCCTTGTACTTGTCGTTGAACATAATACGGGCTTAATAAAAACAGCAATCCATACAAACTGGTTTAAGACTTTAACAGATGAAGCTGTCTCTTTTAGTTGGTGGAATCATATTTCTCTTAAACAAAAGTATGTGAGATGAGCATCTTTGTTACTAATAATAGGAGAGTGCATTGGAAAGCACTCTCTATAGCAGACCTTCACACTATGAATTATTTGAAATGTCCCCAAATCACTGGATGAACTATGAAACAGTACCATGTTGTTGGGGGCTCAGCTGCAGTGGCATTTAACAGCCATTGCCTGGAATTTTCTCAGTCACCCTAAGTCAAGTGAGTAAAAGGTGCAGAAGTTCACAGATGGGAAACTTCCAGGACTTACCTGAAGAGTTGTCCTTGGCAAATTATGAAGTAGCATTTTTCCTTTTGAGCCAACATAAAAGGAGTGCCTTGGCATGTTTGCAGAAGGCTGTGCTGCTGAATGGACTCTACCTGGAGATGTCTTAGAAAGATAAAGGATAAAAAGAAAATTAGGTGGAGCTTAACTTTCATTATGTAGCAGCTTAGATTTTGCCAGAGGTCAGTGGGATCCCATTTAGCTGCTGCCTCCTGGAAGCAACAATAAAGTGCTTTAGTTTTAAAAATTAGTGACTGACACATACATCAGTCCTGTGTTTGGGCAGGCCCAAAGAAACTGGTATATCAGTGGAATGCAAAGCTACCTGGGTTTGTTTAATACAGAACTAATACCCAGAGCTCTGAAGAGACCTGTGAACATCATGTACCATGACCAGAAAATCCCCCATTATGTTTGCAACAGGAAATAAGCAAGAAGCCTTTCACAATGAAGGGAGCTGGAAGCTAGGATTGCAGTGCAGAAGACCCTAAGATTTCTCAAAGCAGAAGACACTATTAAAAGCATGTTTGTAAACAGTCTTCTGCTTTAATAGATGAGACCATTGCTTTTATTTGTTTTTTCTTGACTACCAGTCACTGCATAATGCTGTGCTTATAGGAACCAGACCAGGGCTGCTCTTCCGTCCCTGGCCTGTCCAGTCACTGTCACTGTCCCTGGACAGGCCAGTCTCTTTGCTTAACTCTGATTTCTGTTGGTTAGGAAAGATGTCACAGAGGTTTTCAAAGGTGCTGGCTTCCAATGGGCCTGGCATAAGGATTTTGAAGCTGTAGGTTGGAGCAAATTGCAGGAGAGTTCTGCAATCCAGAAGGCCACTTTAAAACTAAAGCCAGCATTGGAATGTGAAACTGTCCAAGATGACGCTGGCCTGTGAAATTACCTCAATTAATGGGTGAGCCTGGACCATCCTGCACTTCCAGAAACGTGGCAGGCACTGGGATCAATGTTTATGCTATTAGGAGTAAGGAAAAACAAATCAGAAACTAAAGCAGCAGAGGCAGACATTTTTGGTAGCAACCACAACCATAAGCAAAGCATTGCCAAGTATTACCCTTTCCTCACTCCTTGGGAAGTTTGGGCACTGAGGTGGCTGGGAGGAGCTTGTATGAGAAAAGAAGGCAGTCCTCAATTTGGATATGGTCAGCAGGGACATCCAGCTTGAGCAGTCCTGCCCTGCATGACAAGAGTGCAGTTTCCTCAGTGAAGCATTTTGTTCAGATTGTTTAAGAATGTAATTAATCAGTTCCTTTAGTCCTTTGAAGTTTATTAAGCATAAAAAATAAACTTTCCAGAGCAGGGGAAAACTCAACCCCAGGCTTTGTTAGAATAACAATTGTTTCAGGGAATGTCAAATTTAAACTCCCTCTGTGGGAGGGCACAACTCAGTTAATTGCCAAGGAGCTCTGGTCCATTGCAGATGTAGAATTGGATAAAGCTGGGCAAATGTTTGTGAAAATACTATTATTCTAAGCAGCTTAGAAGAAAGAGACGCGAAAAATGATCCATGGACTTCAAAGAGATTCACTTTTCCCCTTAGTTATGTTTACTAGTGTTCCAGCTTGAGTATCAGCTCTTGAGTCAGCTCATGGTAAATAGGACTTAAGGCTCTAAAGTTTTCCTTTTGAAAATGGAAACCGTGCTTCTCAGTCACATCAGGATGTTTATAAGTGGGACTTACAGTAGTTCTCCTGCTAACTAATCCTTGGCTTTCATTTAAAGTTTCTGCACAGCATCACTGTGATTCAGTGAAACTTTTAATTCTTAGCTAAGGCTTCAGGTCGTGGACAGCCTTGCAAGGCCAGCCAGGTTGTGCTAGTCAGAGGGCCAGAGCTTTGTGCACCTTCCTTTCCCCATCCGTGAGACTGCCGGAATTTCGATTGCAGCAGTCCTCAAGGGATCTTTGATTTTTTGGGAGCTCCAAGAAGGCAAGGGCTGTCTGGCCACGCCTCTGCCCTCTGTCCTGAGGGCTGATGGAATGTGGGAGGCAGGACTAGAGGTAGCCTCCCATCCAGGCATTCCTCCACAGCAGGATACTTGGTCCAGGTCTCATTTGACTTTTTGGGTTGCATAAGGAGCATCCGTTCATATTCTCAGGATGTGATGTTCTTTATGGCTCATTAGGACTCTGGTTCTTCAGGCACTTTAGTAGTAATAATAATAAGTGTGGGTAGCCTGGGGAAGAGACAGCATAAGAACTGAAACAAAACAGACTTAGGATGAACCTTATCATCAGATAAGTGTTTGATTTATATTTAAATAATTAGCTTGTCCAGAATTTATCCTTAAATTGCTTGAATACTTGTGCTGGTAGTCTTTGGGTTTATTATAAGAGACAGAAAATAAAATCAGGGAATGAAGTCAGTCCATTTAGCTTTATATAAGGTTAAAACACCTTTATATAAGGATAAAACACCCTTTTTTTTTTTTTTTTTTTTTTTTTTCCCCCCAAGTCTCTATAGGTGCAAATTATGCTCAGGTGCTAATAGTGAGTAAAAGCTGTTGCTGTTTTCTGGAGAACTCTGCAAACAATAAATTTGAAGAAATTGTAATGTTATCAAATGATAAAACTCCGGCCATGCTTTTGGCTTTGGAGAATAATTTCTGCAAAGGAAGGATTTTCCCTTTATATTGAGTGAGACAGAAACACCTCTTACCCTGTAATATTTAATGATGGTAGCTATCTCCTCTTGTTTAGATTAAAATTACAGGCCTCAGATTGCAAGTTGTAATATTTGTTCTCTTCTGATTGCTGCCTTTAGCTCCTCAGTAAATGCCATTGACTGCTCTGTGGGTAACTCCAAAGAAGCCTCCAGGGCTGAATATATTAAAATCCACGGCATTCCACAGCAAATGACAAAATTCTCCCCAAATTGCCCCCACGCTATTCTACCGGCCTTTTTTATGAGCTGCAGGCAAACAAGGGTGATCTGTTGTGCTTGTCCTATTCCTGTTTCTCTTCCTGTTTTAAATATAGCAGAATATATAAAATAATGAAGTGGTATTCAGAAACAATCCTTTTGCCAGGTCTTCCATCTGTTATTCTGTATAATCCTAATTTCTTTACAAAAAAAACCAGAACCATGGTATGCAACTCAATATGTTACAAGATGTTTATTTTCATCAGCATGGTCCAATAAAGTACAAAGCTCAAATATTAACATTGGAGTATGTTAAGATTTCCTTAGTATTTGATCTATATATTTTACAGATATAAATGGATAAAAATAAACAGCTTGTAACATATATAGTTACAGACTATGGGTTTGTGGATTTACAGAATTCTGTGGTGGATTTGGGTTTTGCAGCAGATTTATTTTCTCTAATTCAGTTAAAATAACTATGTAATCATTATTTGTGCTGAGTATGGCTTGAGCTTCATTTTCATAATTCACTGTGGGATTTGTCTGCATAACTTCTGAGGTTAATGACCCTATATTGATTGAGATTCTCTTTTGTGAGTCTGTATTGCTTGTGACTTGATAATGAATCAGTCAGATCACTCCATTTTAGAGAGCAAGAAAATAGACATAGTGTTAACTTACAAAAAAAAAAAAATACCCAAAGCTCTGTGTACTCTGTATATTCTGTAGGGGCTTTTATAGTGCTTGTAGTACATGCTGTTCTGAAAGTGTCATACGTGCATTTGTTGTTGTGAACTCAAACGCTGTAGAATCTGTAAAGATGCAAGATTAAATTTTCCATTGCCATTTTTACAGATAACAGCCCGTCGACAATGGAAACATATTTATGATGAATTAGGTGGTAACCCTGGAAGCACAAGTGCTGCTACATGTACTCGCAGACATTATGAAAGGTAAGATAACAAATCTGAAGTGCTTGTTTAATAATGAAAAAATTAATTTGGGAAGCCTTCAAAGGGTTTTGCAAAGAATTAGAGAAAAAGAGAGAGAGTCTTCTTAAAGATTTAGTAAATATTTCCCCAACAGTTTAGTCAGATAATCCATTGTAATTTAAACCAGAGTGACTGCCTCCAGTGACTAAATAAATATAAAAAGCATCTGATTTTTCTTTGGTACAGATCTTAATTTTTGCAAGAGCTTTCCAGTAAAGAAGCTGAAAAATTGAGGAAAACATACTCAAGGAAAATAAGAAACAGCAGCTAATTGATGCAAACACTTTTCTTCTATCATTTTTTAGGAATACCAATTAAACAAATTGTTGTTTTGATCAAAATAATGGGGTGGCCCATAATGCAGGGTGCTGTTAATGTTGTAGGTCATGCTGAGCGTTGCATTCCTCTTCTTCATGGCATTCCTTCCCTCTTCCCTGCCTGCGAGCTGCTGCCAAACACTCATTCTCTGCAGCCATTGTTGCTGGTCAGAACTGTTGGATTCTTATTCTTCCCATGTAGATAATAACTTCCAGGGCTTGTGAAGCTAGCGCACATTGAACAAAATACTGGAGCTGGAATGTTGTTTTGATTTGGTTTTTAGAAACAACTCTTGGGGCTTTTTCTTTCCTTCTCTTTTTTCTTTTATCTTTTTTTTTGTTGTTGTTTCTTTTTCTTCTGGTTTGGTTGTTGTTTTGTTTTTTTTTCCCTTAGACAAGCAAATGTGAATAAAGGCTCAGCAATTTTCAGCTCAGATAAGTAAAAAGTCTGTTGTTCCTGTAAACAAGTCACTTTGCTGGGCTCAGGAAGAGATTGTACTTGCCTGTGCAGAAGGTGGCATGGCAGAGCTGTGTTCAATGGGCAGTGTCACTCCTTATCTTAGTGCCCGATGTGCCAGCCTCTCAAAGAGAGATACTGCCATCCTCATGGAGGGTGGGGGATTTGATCATGCTCATTTACAGGGGACATCTCCAGCAGAAGGGCTTGGGTGCACAGAGGAGTTGCATGTAATGAACGCCAGTATAAATGTTAGAAGCTTTTTGGAGATTGAGCCAAGCAGCAGAGTGAAGTGAGGGAGTTGCTGTGCATGTCAGATGGGGCTTTTCCCTGCCTTCATGTTGCAGACAAATGTTATAGATTGTTTTATTGACTCATCAGCTTGTGGGTATTCAGCTCTTCCACCCCCCATCATTATAGCTCTGAGAGTCTCAGTGCGTCCTCTTGCACCCAAGCCAGCTGATGGGTTTCCAACTGGCAGTCTGGCTTTTCCCTTGCCAGATGTTCTGTAGGGGATGTTATTTGACAGAGGAGACCCAGGCACACGTAAGCATTAGGTCTCTGTGGGTTTGGGTTGCAGAGAGAGCATTGCTGAAACCCTAGAGTCACTGAGAGAGCACATCTCTTGTAGTTAGGGAAAAATTAATGAGCTGTTCACAAATACTCCATGAACCCCTGTCTCTCTCTTCTGCTTTCCTGACAATGTTCAATGCTAGTGGTTTGGGGGTTTTTATAGGCAAAAGCCTTGCATTGCACTCCAATGCATGGAGACTCATGTGTGACTGACTCAGCAGTTACTTGGGTATGCTCTGAAGTGCCACAAAACCCATTGTGCTCACTGGAAAACGTGAGCAGACTCCTGATGCCCTCCAGTTTGAAAAGCCTTTCCAGGCTACCCAAAAGCAGTTCTGCCTGACTTGACCTGGTCCGAGGAAAGAGTCTTCTAGTTTATGGTTAGATTGGTCTTAATACACTGAAGAACTCAAATCTGAGTTCATGGGTGCCAATCTGTCATGTAGTTCTGGGTTAGGTCTGAGATGAGGCAGCACCCAATTTTCCACATCCCTGGCAGGCTGTCAAAAGATGGCATTTGGAGAAGAAATCTTGCAGGACTTTTAGGTTAGCCCTGAGCTTACCTAAAATGTTCTTCACTAAATCTGGTCTCAAAAAACAAAACACATACACAAAAAAACTCAGTAACTCATCCAGTCTCTACTTTTCTAGTGTTAGATGCTTTTTTCCCACCGCAGGAAAGCTGTATTAAGCCTCAGACTTGAAAAAAGTAAATGAAATTGTCATGGTTTGTTTCAGCTGTTAATTCTAACTACAGCACCTGTAAATGTAGTGCTCATTTATAGGCAAAGTGCTCAGATGATATTTAATCTAAAACTAGAACTGCAGTGCAGGAATAGACACACACATTCATGGTTCAGGAAACACATACATTTTTAAGCTTGAAACTGTACAGCTGTACAACTAAACTGGAAATTGAATTAAACTGGAAAGCAAATGCTAAGTAAATATTCTGATTTTTCCTTTCTGAATCCCACTGGCCTTTCTTTCCTTGCTTACTGGAGGCAGAACAGGCAGTTCCCTGATTTCACTGGCCCTGCTGCTGTTTGACTTAGCCTTGCCATTCATCTCTACAACTGGATCTCAAGGGCACCCATATTGTGTTAACCAGCCCTCTCCCAAGAGAAGCTACTGGCTGTTTGCATCAGCTTTAGCATATCAAGGCTGTTCAGGTGGCAGCCACCTTTCAGTAACATCCTTAGGATACTGAGGAGTGGAATGGTACATATGTCCCAATTCAGGCATTGCCATCCCTCCTTCCTGCCCTCTCCTGTTCCCCCTTTGCAAGGCGGAGTTTTATACACAATTGCAAAAGCCAAAAAGAGAGAGGAAAAAAAACCATTAACAACAACCAACCAACCAACCAAAAAAACCTGAATACAAAGTACAGGCATTGGAGAGGGCAAAATTGTCTCTCTGTCTACCAAATCCAGAAGAAATACTGCTTTCTCTAAAGGTGTTTATAACCTCTGCAAAGCTACCATGTGGCTGCAGATTCATGGTACAGCGGATGGCAAAAGCTGGAACAAAGCCAGATTTAAAGGCTTTGGGGAATGTATTGCTCCGCATCCCGCTGTTTGGAGCAGGGCTTGTGGTAGTAGCTGCTGGTGTGCTATAGGTAGGTAGAGTGCTTCAGCTGGGGCAGTGTTTTCTTTGTTTCTCTGGTAAAAGGGAAAGAAAGGTTTTGTGTGCATTTTCAACTGATTCATTTATCATTAATACAGTTCGTGTTTCTAGTAACTGTTTTCATTTTAAAATAAGGCAGTGCTGCCAGTGTTTCAGTGTTATTTGTATATTAGTTAGACAACTTCTGTTTTATTAATGAGTATAATAATGAAAGTGCAGGTTTCTGAGTAGAAGCAATGGGTGTTTTTATTTAAAGCATAGCAGGCATCATATAGTGCCAGTGAATGCGTTATTGTCACTGTAGGCATGGCTGGTCTGGACCTGCCTCTGATTGGGTTATTCCAAATAGGCCCGAGCACTTCATAAAAATGTCTTTGTCAGCCTGGTTTTCCTTCCAAACCTATTCATCTCTGTCAGTTCTTAATATTAGTACCAGGCTCTTGGCTATAGTCCATTAGTACTGTACTTAATTGCTCATGTTACAGATAATTACCAATATAAAAAGCATTAATGTTTTCCCATCATGGGGCTGTTGCTCTGTGCATGATTTGGATCGTGCAGAGCTTAAAAGGTGTTGTTTTGGTCCTTACTTTCTTCAGCTGTGTTCCTCTAATGCCCTTACCTTTCACGATCACAGAAAGCCAGAGGCGCGTGTGGTTTGCATGAGCTGATTCAGCCTACACCGTTCCCGTGAAACTCTTACAGCCCTTGTCAGTAGCCTACATCTCTCTCTCTCTTATCAAGAAACCCTCAGAAACGGCTACTTTTCTGCGAAGCACTCTGCTCCATGCTGTCTTCCCCTAATAATGCAGATGCGGTTTTCACATGCAGGGTTTGAGGTTTCTTTCCGCTTTTACACAAAACGCATCATCGGCAGCTTTAACTTTCTGGCATGAGCAGTAGGCTGTGTTTCTGCAGTGCTGATGACGTTGTTAGGGATTTTTTGTAAATATTACANAAAAAATCAAAAAACAAAACCCTGCCTGCTAGTTGGCAGGGTATAAAAAGTTCCCAATAAAATACATTGAACAAAACAAAAATACTAGTAATTACCTGCTGGGGCCTTTTTGTGTCTCCAAGTCTGGCTGTGATTCATCTTGGTTTCCTCCAGAGCAAGTCCTGTGCACGAGCTGTGCACAAACACACGTGGGCTGGGGAGCTGTGGTGTGCAATGGCATGCAGTAACTCTCCTTGGCTTCTCTGGTGGACAGACGTGTCGCTGTTGGAAGGCGTCATGGCAGGCAGCTGGATGGTACCATAGACCAGTAGCTTCCTGGCCTCTTTGGGTGCTGCAGGAAACTGGGCTCCCTTGGGGTCTCCAGCAAGGACAGACCCAGAGAACCCCATGGCCCAAGTCCTGCTCTTCAGCAGCGTGTCTCCTGTGCTGGCCCTCACAAGTTACTAGCGTCTCGAAAACCAGTCTGTCCTGGTCAGACGCAGCTGGAGAGGTATTTATTAGGCCTTGTGCCCTCACGGAATTAAGGCAGCTGAGTGGGGAAGTATTCTGCAGAGACACAGCCACCTGGAACTTGAGGAGGAGCAGATAGGTGAGTTGGGTTGTAGTTCTTCACCATGGGGCAAGGGTGGCTGTGCCCACAGTTTGGACACTGACCTGCAGAGGGTTTTATTCTGGCTGTGAGTATGGCCCCTGGGCACTTGCAGAGAACCCTATTTGGGTTCTTTCTGGCAGAATAAATCTATTGGGGGACTGAACTTCAGGAGATGCAGTGTCTTGTACAGTTCAGAGCCCATTCTGCCATTTTTCTTTCTAAATCTCTCATAAAAATTATATATGATCAGAAACACAAGGCGGGTCAAAATAGGTCCCTATTTTGTTAAAGGGAAACCTTACACGGTTTCCCTTTAACAGCCATAAAGTCTGTCTACCCTGAAGATACTGTGCAGTAATTGAATATGCAGGAGAGCCCCGTGTTCCATGCAAGTGCTGTTTGGTTTTCTAAAGCATTCGGATAACTTTCATAACATAAAAGCATTTCAGTGGAATTTTGCAGGAAATAACAGCCAGTCATTAGAGGGAACAAAAAGTAGGGGGCTAGTATAGCATCTGCATGAAATTGCTTATGGTTATCTTTTTATACACATTGTAATTAATAGAAGGTTTTGATTTACACTGTTAAGTGTGAAAACATCCCCAGGCAAAAATTAATCAAATGTTATGTCATGCTGTAAACTACAACTAGCTCTTTGTTTGACCCAAAAAAAAACTTGCCAAGCAACAGTTTTCTCTCCTTGTTTTATTTTTGTCTTCACCCCACTTCCCTGCCCTCCTCACACTTCAGCTGATCCCAGACTCCCAGAAAACTTTGCAAGTTGCAAATTGTCTCCATAGTTTTCCATCAAGCACAAATTTAAGCCTGAAGATAGATGAGGTGTCTCAGTCCTCTCTTTATTTTACTACGTTTTTGGTTTGGTTTTTTTTTTTCTTTTTGATAAATAACAAGAGGTTTCTACTTATGATTTTCTGCCCTCAGGGCTTTATCATTAAGATTAAATAACTGTACTCTCAAGCATACCACTGAACAAACATCTTTTCAATTATGTGAGTAACAGATGCTTTAACAAAGGAACTATTGAAAATTCAGAAAGCTTCCCCCCTCCCCAAAATTTAAAAAGTATCAGATGACAGAGGAATGTAATTGTTTACCATTAAAACAGATCCCTAGCTGTCCTTTCAAAACATCTGAGAACATGTGTTTTTTTCAAAATTTCTGGGGTTTCAGCCTCAGCGCCTTACTGGCCGGCACTAGAGTCAGCAGGAGTCCTTGAGTGCAAAGTGCTGGACAGTCGGGCAGTGCCTTTAAGTGCCTGCAAGCAGACGATCTCTCTCGTGGTGAGGGAATTGTTTTCCCACCTACCTCCTTCCTTTCAGCCAGGAGTTTGTCCCGGCAGAGCTGTGTGCTGCCCGGTGCTGCTGGCTGCGTTGTCACCCGAGCAGAGAGGCCCTTGCCAGGCGCGCCCGCCACACACACGAGCCTTGGCGCTTGCTGGGTGCTGAGGCCCCGCGGGGCCCAGAGCTTTGGGGTCCCAGCACTCCAGCTCAGTGCTTGGAGTCAGTGTCACGCATGGCAGTCTCATTTCCTGACATCCAGGAGTAGGGACAGACTCGACACAAGGGGATGAGCCCCTTTTCCTTGCTGCGAGCTGCACAGTGGGAGGCGTGCTGTTCTCTTTTGCAGGAGCAGCACCAGTGAGCAAGCACCAAGTAAGGTCTTTTCCCTCAGATTGCCCAGTGATGTTGGGAATCTCCACCTTGTACTTCAGGATTTTGTTAACGTGAAAGAGAATGCCTCTAGTTTGTTCAGCTTTCTGCAATATAGGTGTAACTCAGAGCTCCCAGGGAGGGTCGGCCAGATTTTGAAGTCCTGCCGGGAGACCTGCACCCCACAGGCAATGCAAAATGGCATCTGTAGGCTCGTTCTGAGCATAGGGACCAAGCATTGCAGGGACAACCTGGACCTACTCCATGGATCTACCAAACAAAATGCATGTCTGCCTTTAGATGCAGAAATGGTGAATATGGCCAAAACAGAGTCCTATGATGGTTTTGGTAGAATGATCTGGGAAAGTTGCGTTGTGCTCACCACCCTTCCTTTGACCCTTTTCCGGGCACTAAATCTGCACCAAAGGCAAAAGACCTGTTCATCTCCCCCCACTGAGTCCTAGGATGAGGAGTGCCTGAGCTTACTTCTCTGGGCTGTGCAGCTAAATCAGCAGCTGTGTTTGTAATGTCACTAATTTCCAGTTTACTTAAAACGAAGTGTCTTTGAATTCTCTTGGAGCAGTGCTGTTCCCACCTTTCAGCAGTAAGCCATTCTCATTACCCACCAGCACTCCCAGTGGGCTGTGAGGAAAGTTGTTGTTGAAAGGATGAAAGAGCCATTTCTTTTAGGAAGGAAAGTTCTTTGGAAAGAAAATTGAACTCCAGCATATTTTGTCTTTGCTGATAAAATGCGTGCCAGTTTTGTACTTCAGACAGATGCAAATAACTCCATTGCTATTGTGTTCTGCACAAAAGCACGTGAGGCTTGCTTTCATAACCCCTGCATTGTACAATGCAATCCAGGGAAATCAGACTTCAGGAACACACTGCTTCATTTCCTCAATGTATTTTATATTCCCATTTTGGAAAACAAGCTGAGACTTTAAAGTTTGGGTTATTCCTCTCCCCTCTTGCTGGGAATATGTCACTGGTGCCCAGGAGAGCTGCCTGCTGCTCCTGGCTATCCCCACTAACTGGTTGTTGTTGAAGGTTTTCCTTGTTGTTTCCCTTGCCTACAATGGACCAGTGCTGTAAGATTTATCCTTTTGAAAAGCAGCAGGGTAAAGAAGACTCCTCTTGGGATCAGAGCTCAGGCATTCCTGCTGGTCCCTTAAAATAGCTGAACGTTTTGCCACTGACTTTCTAGGGGGAAAGAATCAGGTTTCTCTCACCGAGGTTACTGATAGGGGCCCATTTTCACCACAGGGGCTGTCCCAGCCCTGCACTCAGACCCTCTGGCTGCAGGGGCTGTGGGCAGCTCTGCCTGGCTGCTGTGAGGACATCCTGGAGCAGATGGATGCCCTCTTGGACTGAAAAAACCGGCTGTCTTGCCCCCAGGTCTGGTAGTGCCTGCAGAGGAAGGAGTTGGTGCCACCATGGCCTTTTGTGCTCAGGAGAAAAGCATTTTCCAAATTGCTACCACTAAAGAGACCTATTGCCTGCCCCTTTTCAGCATTTTTGAAGCTCTAACAGCTTAATGTTCTCATGATTTACATTAGCATCTAATCCTTGCATAATCTCACTAATCCCTTGGCCCCAAGATATCCGTTGGTAGTGAGTTCCACAGGTTAACTGGTTGCTGTATTTATTTGGTGGAGCAAATTTAAAGCATTTTCCATTTCTGTTGCAATTAGCCTCCTTAACCTGGCCAAGCATGCGAATGGGGCAGCATCTCCCAAGGAGTGGGCTTTGGTATTTTAAGGCCTTCCAAGATTATTCTTGTGGCTGAGAGGTTCCAGTGCATTCTATTTTATGTTGGGCTCGGATCCCTGGAGAAAGTACAGTGATGTCAATGGGAGACATGCTGAAATATTTTATTCTGCCAGAAAGAAAACAAAAATAAACACTGAAACAGGGATACAAAAAAAATGTTGTAGGGGTTGTGCTGAGTTGCCTCCTTCCCTCCATCACCCTGTGTGTCCTGGGCATATGGTTCCTCCCCAGCTCCAGAGCCCCGTCATATCCATACACAGTAGGGAGAATTAAAGAGGAAACTGGCAGCCTTAACATTTAATTTCCTTCCTCTTTCTGGGCTGGTCAGATCCTTTGCATTATTGTAACTATTTTTTTTTATCCTGCCTATAAATAGATGTGCTCTCATGTGTCCTGTGAAGCAAAGTCAGGCCAAAAAAGTCATTCATTCTGCATAATCAATACATGTAGTGGTTACTGGCTCAGATGAGAACTTGCATTGTTAGTTCTGTAGCTGGGAAAAAAAATGGTGACTAATAAAGAATAAGGGCTTTTTTCTTTTTATGAAATGCTAATGATGAAGACATGTTTGATATACTGTGAAATGCATTTCTCTAATGTGAAGTTTCTGCTTTTTGTTGGGAAAGAGATTCAGTCCCTGGAGGATTTTAGAATTTGTAAATATAAAATTATCTGCTTCAGTGTTTTTTAAAAAAAGATTGGCAGAAAGCCAGCTTACTTACATTACTGTAATAGATTTGCTGACCTCTGACATCTGCTGCAGAGAAGTACATTGAATTTTTCATAATATCAGATGATGCAGATCTAAAAACTCGGTACACTGCGCCATTATTTAATTCAGGACTTACTAAAGGAAAATCTTTTTTTGAGTAGCAGTTTATACATGATTAAACTTAATATTGCCGATTGTAATAAATCAGGATTAGTATAGTACTGATTTGTTAATCTAACTTGTATTGATTTTAAGTTGTCTTTATTTTAAAAAAAATAAAAAGAAAAAAAGGAAAAAGACTGGCTTTTCACAGTGACTGAATTTAATAAGAAGCCCTGTGATAGCAAAGACTCCCCTACTGTTTCTGCTCTTGGCTGGAAAATGTTATTCTTGTATTATTCCAGGGGAAAAAAAAAATCTCATGCTGCTAAAAATCTGCTGCCTGTGGAAAGATTTTTTTTAATACACTAGTGCTTACATATTCTATTTATGTTAATTGACTTATAAATAATACATTTTATTAATCTTAATATTGGAATCTTGATCATGATAAAGACCCTTTTATTTTGTCTCCTTGCAGACTTTACAAGTAAATATTCTTTAGACCACAAAATATTCCCCCTCTTTTCCTTTTTTATGAATACTTTTATACTTCCCCCCCTGGCGGGAAGTACAGCCACAGTTCAAAGCGACTGAAAACATGATTGTTGTTTTCAACACACGATACATTTGAGGTATCTGGATCCAGATTTTTGGACGTTGTCTTTACCTCTCCTTGCGCAAAGATTGATTAAATCTTACCTGCACTGCAAATATTTGACAAAAAA
>WAAG01002834.1:1507-36723 GCA_013390105.1 Tichodroma muraria | reverse complement strand
GGGCTGCCATGTTGTGAGGGGCTGCCGTGCCATAAGGGGAGCCTGTGAGGGGCTGCCATGCCATGAGGGGCTGCCATGTTTTGAGGGGCTACCATGAGGGGCTGCCATGTCGTGAGAAACTGCTGTGCCATAAGGTGATCCTGGGGGGGGGCTGCCATGTTGTGAGGGGCTGCTGTGCCATGAGGGGCTACCAAGAGGGGCTGCCATGTCGTGAGAGACTGCTGTGCCATGAGGTGAACCTGGGGGGGGCTGCCATATTGTGAGGGGTTGCCATGCCACGAGGGACTGCTGTGCCATGAGGTGATCCTGGGGGGAGCTGCCATGTTGTGAGGGGCTGCCATGCTGTGAGGGGATGCTGTGAGGGGCTGCCGTTCCATGTGGGGCTGCTGTGAGGCACTGCTGTGCCATGGGTATATGCTAGGCTGTCATGCAATGCACCAAAACGTCCCATCTTGCACAAGCGGTGAGAGCTGTTCTTTAGCCATTTTGGTGCCAAAATTGTTTGTTTGTTGAAATAGCTGTCTCATGACCCCCAGGGGCTTGGGCAAACTGTAAATGCCCCCTCATGCTGGGAGACACCAGAGGGGTGAGCAATGGCCCCAGTTTATTTCAGGGCCACCACACAGAAGTGTGGCAGCTGCAGTGCCATTGGGCAATGCCATGTTCCTTCCATGAGGCAGGCACCATGATGAGGCTAAGCTGTGGAAGTGCTGGGGTGGGGTACAGGAGGCAAAGATGAGGGGCAGCCATGCTGCACTCCCAGCACATATTCCAAGTCCTAAAGGATACACAATGGACACAGTGATGTCCCATGTCATGAGGATGAAACTACCTCTGTCGTTCTGTGGATAGTTCATGGATACACCTAAACAGAGGTAAGTTGAATTTGCAGGCAGCCCAGGTGTGTGTAAGCAGGGGAGCAGCAGATATCTGCAGCAAGAGGTGCTGCTCAGAGCAGAATTCAGTTCCTGTAACCTAAACACTATGTGTGCACCCAGCTGGGGTTCAGACACTGCTGGTCTAGGGAGGGAAGCCCAAGGACTGCTAAACCCCTTGAGTGCTCTGCATGTGGGTGTCTACACCCCGCTCAGGTCCCATTGGGGTGGCTGGAACCTTGGCATGATCAGCTTGTGTGGTTACATGAACAGGTGATGGCCATGTGGCTCCCCTGAGCCGGTGCCCTGCTCCAGCCCCTCCAGTGTCCACTACCAATGGGAGGAATTACCAAGCTGCTGGCACACACAGGGGCCTCATCCTCCTCTGGCACTGCCTCCTGCACCTCTGCCCAAATCCTCCATCCTCTGCAGGGCTCTCTCATGTTTTTTGGCAGTGGTTTTGCCTGCAAGCTCCCCCAAAAAAAAGCCAGGCAAACCAAGCTCTCTCCCTCTGCCCCCCACCAGTGTCTGTGGAGCTCTCAAATGAAGAATAAAGCCATTTGTTTCTAATTATATTTGGCAGCCACTCAGAGAATTTAGGATTAAAGCATGCAATTTTTTTTGCTCCTGATTAAAGTACTTGACCTCATAAGCAAAAAGCAAAGATTTCAATACACCCCCACAAGTAGGCTAGGAACAAACTGCAGAGAAAAGACCAAAAAAGAAAACTCCCTTTGCTCTAGATACACAGAATAATTCATTATGAAACAAAAGGCAGAATATTTAATGCATCGCCCGAGCTCGCCTAGGGCTCAGCTAACCGCCCAATTACTGCTTTTGGAGTTCTTACACCAAGCAAAGGCACACACATTGAGGGCCCATATGCCCCACTGAGCCCATGGCATGCACATGGCCAAGTACCATTTGCTGCCTGCAGGAAGGAAGTGCCTTTCACAGGACCATGCCAGCTTGCCTGGCCCCCGTGCCCAGCTGGCAGGACACTGGGATAGGGAATAGTGACAGTGGGCACCTGAGTTGTCATCATCATCATCATCTTTTTTCCCCCATATTCCCAGAATGAAATAGTTTTTACCCATCAGGTGCAGCATGCTTGGTGCCTAATTTCAAGCAGCGGCTGCCCTGAGGTGGCCCAGGGGTGGCAGACCCTTCTTTCTGCCTTCCACGCAGCAGCATCCAGCTCCTAGGTTTGCTATTTCCCCGTCTTTAATACAGCACAAGGATGTGTTGCAACTGCAGAAGAGTCAGTTGGCTCCCAACCAAGAGAAATAGCAATGATCTTGATGGCATCCTTTAAAATAGCAGAGAAACCAGCTCAGACAGAAATTAACTACCCTGTGAGGTTCCGTGGTCCATAAAATACTTCCCCCGGCTCCATGGTTTTAAAATAACATGAAAGAAATGCTTTCCATAAAAAGTAGTTAACTAGCATACAGTTTTTTTTTTAGTCGTAATTCTGAGAGTCATACCCAAACAAAATAGCTAAACAAGCATTAAATTATACATTAAAGAAGGCTGATAAAGACAGTGAATTACAGAGCTACCATATAAGATTTCAGATATACAGATAACAGCATTATTAACATTTCTATTAAAGGTGACCTACAAAAGAGGGACTAAAATAATCCGTGATGCTTCTGATTTCCCATGATGAAGGAGAAATGGCTCCAGCCCAACTGCCACCTAGTCTCTATCATCCTTGCTTTCCCTCTATCATCATTGCTTCCCCTCCCCATCCTCTCCTCCAAAAATTAATGGAAAACAGGGGGTTGCTTTCTGCTTTCTGCAAATAGCTAGGCTAATGTTTCACCTGCAAAACTTCCTTGGAGGACATAAAATGGATGTTTTTCTCAGTGCTTACCCAAAACAGTGAGATGACAAATTTTTAGTGGAGAGATATTTCTTCTCTCTGTTTGACAGGTACCAGGGTTTGACCATGGCAAACAAAGGCAGCAGTGGGTACAGGTGGCTGCAGTGGGGCTGGGGAATGGCTTCTCATGGAGGGCTTATTCTGCATCACCCTCCAGTGGTTCTTCCCCTGGGGGTTTCCCAGCACCTGAGAGGTTGGTCCTGTGCTTCAGCTCTCCCTGGGGTGGGGGTATTGCCTTGCCCCTCCAGCCACCTGCAGGGTTTCATAATGCCTTTGGGCAATATAAAAGATATAATTAGAAAGATATATAATGAAATGTTAAATCTATATTTATATCGGTAGATATAAATACAAAAGTATAAATAAAATATTAAATATTTTTTATATTTGTATAAATATTCCTTTTTTCTGTAGATTTATATACTTATATAGATAACTATATACATGTCATTGTATAAATATGTAATGTAAATATATAATTACCTCTGAGCCTGTTGCTCCTCTGTCCCTGTTGGCTGGGATTGTTTATCAGTTATTTGTTTGCTCTTATTTTCAAAATTTATGTGTAAGTAACTGACGAACAAATTGCCTTTCACAGGTACACACCGAAACACACCAGCCCTGCACAAGCAACACATCTGTAGGTGATCAGGCTCACAAAATGGCCATGCCCGATGTATTTGCTTTTTCCTGCCGCCGCTGGGCTCAGCTGTCGGGGCGCTGCCACCGCCCTGTCGGGGCCCCCTCAGCCACCCTTGCCATTTAAGCCACTTTGGCTGGATGGGAGCTGAATTGCAGGTGGAGAAAAAACGGGTGTTAAGGACTAGAAAATATTGATTTATTTAAAATACCAATATGAGAGAGGTCCAGTGAGAGGACCAATAAGAGAGGGGGAGAGAGAGAGATCATGTGTGCACGCCCTGAAGTACTGAGAACTCAGCATTTGCCATGAGAGCAGTGGGGCTAACAGGACCACTGGCAGTTTTGCACCAGAGTGGCTTTCCACGAGGAGCTGGTGATGGTCTCTTGTGGCAGTACTATCCAGAAATTAAGACTTTGGCTCTGTTCTTCCTGATCTTTCAGTACAGTTTTGGCAGGCTTGACAGAAACAGGTGAGGAGGATTCGGTAGGGTGGTTTACTGTGTAGCGCAGCTGTCAACAGAGCCCACCCGGCTCCTGCTCTTGCCATGCTCTAGGACTGATCAGCACTTTGGAGTAACACGTGACTGTTGTCCACCCTGCTCTGTTGCTGCAAACTGAAAACCTCTTCCAGCTTGAAGCTGGAATCCCATTCTGGTGCTTGGTCTGTGATGACCCTGCCCCTGTAGCCCATCCATTGCCAGGGTTAGGGGGGCTTGCAGAAGTGTGAGGGCTGGGTGATTTTGTAGGAGCTTCTCTGTGCATTTAGGCTTTAGTTTGTTAATATACAATGACTCCAGATTTCCAAATGTAGCCTGTTTTTCTATACCTTTAGTATCTGCCTTGTGGTAAGTGAGGTGGCCCCAGGGTGGCCATGTGGGCTGTCCAGCAGCCTGCCTTCAACAATCATGAGAGGTCCTTTGGAGAAATACCCTGTGAAGTGTGTTGTCCAGTATTTCTTCTTTTAATACTTATAAAATGTGTCCCCAATCAGCAAATCCAGAAAAGTCTGTTGACACGTGTTACAGCAGGGCAGCCATCTGCTTTGCCACAACGGACATCTTGTCTCAGGACATGATAATCACACCATAAAATCCTGGTCCTTGATGAAGGGCAAGGGAGGGGATGTACAGGAAAAATGCTCTGTCATTCTCTTTTCATTAACTTTACAATTAGACAAAACGCCATTTCATCTGGTGTGAAAACAAGAAGCCAGCACTACTACATCAAGAGATGAACAAAAGTGGATTACATTTTCCCATCTGGAATGATACTTCAGCCCAACCAAACGCTATATCCATATGATATAGAATAAACTTGAAACAATAAAGCCTGACAACAACCTACTACATTATGAGTTTACCTGTGTGATATCAGCAAAATCTCTTTTGGTGTGGACAAATTTCTGATCCAAAACAGATCTCCTACAAGGCAGTTGCAGATGCTCCTCTCCTCCAAACTAGTACACACAAGAATGGTACACAAGAAGAGTCTGAACTGCAGCAAAGGAGCTGGCCTCTGAAGCAAGAATGAGAGTATAGGAGTGCCAACTCATTAAGGTGTTACATACATCAATGAGAAGGGGATTTTGCTCCTAATAACTTAGAGCGTGACATGAAAGGCATTCAGGTTTCACTCCTTAGAGTACCAGAGTCCTGTGCAGCAGTAGACTCTGACCCCACCAGTCTCCATCCACCGTGCCTCATGCCACCAGCTGCCCAGGTCATGGCGGGACTCTGAGAAAGCAGCCATTATCCCCACCATCTCTCCATCTTCCCCTGCATATCCTGCTTTCAGTTGCTAATGGAGATGGAGGAACAACTCCAAGAGTGGAGCCACCAGTTGTATTTTCCTCTGGCTGCAGTTGGAATGTGTGTTTGTTTATTCCCTCCTCTCTTCACTGGTGCACAATAGCTCTGCTCAAAAGCATCTGTTCTTCATTTAAAGCCAGTGTTAAGCTACTTTGTTACAGGACTGATGGAGCCAGAAGGAGGTCAAACTTGATTTATCCAAATTTGGAGTTCCACTAAATAGCTTGTCTATAGCACCTATTGATTATTGGCTCTCCTCCTTTCAGAAGAATTATGTGGATCAAAGAGCTGAAATCCACATGGTAGGGAACAGCAGTTCCCTACTCAGTCCAAACTTGGCTTTTCACATGACCCCTTCTAAAGCTGTGGGCTGAAAACCCCAGAAAAGGCCAAAAGAGCTGCATGCTATTAGAATAAGTCTACATCTCCATATGGATCAGGCACAAAGAATTACAGCTGCATGCTGGATACTTCAAACAAAGCAACAAGGTTACCTGGACTAGAAATCCAGTGCCCCCTCCATCTCTGGCGGCCTGGATGGGGGCTCCACAGTCCTGCTGCCATCACCGTTCTTCAACGCTGTTTCTCTCTCTCTGATGGAGCAGGGTTTGGATATGTTATTAATTTTCATTATTTTTTCCAAAACCAACTTCTTTTTAAAAAAAATAACTCTGCCCATGTTAATTAGGTCTGAAAGCAAGCTGTACTTGCTGAAACATTGCAGTATAGTACATGATGCCGTGACGACTGCGCGGCTTCTGTCCAGGCTGGTTGCTCTGCGGGGCCGTGGTTATCACCATGTGCCAGATCATCCAGAGCTGGACAGGACAGCGCTGTGCAGCTCCCTGCTGCAGAGTGTGGACACTGTCTCACTTGACCAGCACAGAAGATGCAGCCAGCAAATTAGCACCAATGGCCCTCAGCCCTGTGAGAATTGCTCCATCAACACAGCCATCCTCACCAGGTGAGCAGCCCACAGCTTTGGCATTGGTACAACTGAGATACAGGGTGATAAGAAAAGGAGAAGTTGTGCTGGTGCCATTTTGGTTTATTTTCCTTATCTAATTGAGAAAGGGGGAAGAGAAGAAAGAAGGAACATGTCTCTTGGATTCAGCCAGCTTAGAAGTAATGGGCAGATGCAGAAGTTGAGTGTCACATTTTACAAGCCCTGCTGTCTGGGCTCCCACTGTGTGTGCCTTAATAGGTGGCTGACAGTGTTAAAACTTATGCATACACGTGTGCACACAGTAGACAGCGTAAATACTTGGACATTTCAGCCTTAAGTTAATGGTATGATTGTTACCTGAAAGGAGTATGAATGCAATCTGTTCCTCCATCCCTCTTGTTCACAACCCCTGAATTACATTCTCAAACACTCTGAGTTCATACTGACCTGTAATATTTTGATCTGGTTCCTGAACCTGTTCAGAAAGGTTTGCAACCTCTAGGAAGTTGCACTTGAGTGACTCTGCTGCACGCCTCAGCACTTCAGAGGAGTTCAGGTGTCATTTCTGTCTGCAACCTAAGACATTCCATGCTCAGGTATCATCTCTGCCCATCTCTTCCGATAATAACCAACTCTTCTGTCAGTTACCCTGCAACACATCACGCAGCAGAGCTTCTGTGATCCATCCTGGGCAAACGCAAGCTTGTGCTGCCTACAAAGGTGATCATGTTAAAGCTGTGCTTTGCAGTGACCTGGCTTCTCCTGGCTTTTACCATCCAGGTTAACCCCCTTGTGTTAAAGGGAGTTTGGCAGTGAAGGGACTATTTTATGGAGTGTGCAGGGATATTATTCACATCAAGTGGTTAATATGGAGACAATTAATTGCAAATGTCTCACAGCTGATCCAGGCACTTCTCTTCTGTTGGACTCTCTCTAGAGAAAAAGATTTGCTAAGGTCTTCCAATGATGTCTAATTTCAGGCAGCTTGGAGGCACCCTCAGTGCAGTTTGGCTTGTGCTCACCTCTGCAGGAGCATAGGAAGAGCACCTGTCCCCAGCCACAGAGAAAAACCTAATCAGAGACATTTAATTGATTTCCCTGAAAGCTGGGATGGGATGGAAAAAACTCGCCAGGGCTACAGTGACCACTGCTGAATGCAAGTTAGTCAACCTCCCCAAGAAAACTTGAATTTATCCAATTGCTGTGCTCCTGGAGTTGCAAAAAACCAGATTTCACTGTAGTACCCTGGTACATGTCCCCACTCCCTGGCTGTCCCTGTGCTGGGTGCTACTGCCCTGCATGGTCCCTCCAAGTTGTGCTGCGGGCAGCACCCACCTCTCGCACCCAAAACCGTCCAGCTGGTCCCGAGTTACACAGGCCTGGCTTCCTGGCCCTCTGTTTGCTCCATGCATGTGTGAACAGGCCTTGCCTGGAGCCTGCGGGCATGGAGGTGGTGTAAATGAAAGCCTAAACACGGCCATTCTCGTTAAAGGATGTGCCCAGTGAGGTGTGCTGCAGCTTATGCAATCCTCCTTTGAACCACTGTGAGGAATTCATAGAATTCTCATAAATCTTGATCGTTTCACTTTCATTGAGGGCTTTTATTATCCCTTTTTAAATTTTGTTTGCTTTTTTTTTCCTCCCTCTATTAATCATTCTCTTATTCTGAAGTTCCTCTCTCCAGTGAGGGAGAATTAAAAACCTCTGCTTGGCACAGCCAGTGAACCACACCAGCTGCATACTAAGAAGGGTGAAGATGTCTCTTGAGCAACGAGTGGGCAAAGAAGGGATGCATCCACTTGATCCAGTGTGTAGCCTTCCAAGAAAGCTTGGATGCTCTTTGTCAGGAGTGCAGCTGTCTGTAGTAACCTGGTCTACCCCTGCTCTCACTGGCTTGGGGGATACTATCGTGAGCTTCATGACATTTGGCCATCTATGTCATCCTCCGCTGTTGCAGTCCTGCAGTCAGCCATGGTTTTGTGTGTATGATCTATCCTCCAATTACCTTGATCACTTCTAAAAGGTCCAGTACCTTGAAACACTCTCTTAGGAAACCATTGTCCTTGGTTACTACACCAGGAAAAGTAGAAGTGTGGAGGGGAGGCAGAGGGAATAAGAGGAGCCCACTGTGACACTGGGAGCATCCAAGGGGACAAAGAAGAGTGGGAGAAGTAACCCACAAAGGAGATGAAGCTGGAGGGATGCTGGAGCAAAGCCATGGGGTAAAGTTGCAACTGTGCCAACACTGAAGCTCAGAGGGGTTTGCTTTAAACAGGCAACTTGCAGGGTTGTGTCTAAAATCCCCTTATTCATGGGGCTCAACTTCCACTTCTTGGTGGAGAGGAGCCTCCAAAGCATGACCTACTGGACTGAACAGCCAAAATGTCAATATAAATAATATTCTATTACTTTTTATAAAGGCAGCTGCCTCAGTATTAGAATTTGGGGTTGGAAAAGGTAAACTGAATGGTGGGGGCAAGGCTTCAAGGGGGCATATGCACCACAGCCAGCCCTGGGGCAAGGATCCCAGCCCCACTCTGTCCACAGCTCCAGGGGCCAGGAGAGTGTCAGCCCCCTCCTGAATTACTGCCTTTGGGTACGTGTGCCACAGGGATGTGAGGACCGGCAGCGTGCAGAGAGCTCATCCTGGGACACATCACAGGAGATGCTCAGCACTTAACTCATGACAGCTTTGCCTCCAGTGCCCTCCAAAAAGCAAACAAAAAGCCAGCAGGTTTGGGCTACAAGCAGCAGTGACCCCACAGCCTGTGACCACGCAGCGCATCACTGGTGCAGTGGCCTTCACAGGTCCATTGTCTCAGAATTATGTACCCTTATCATTTTTTTAATGGTAGTTAGATGGTTAATTACCTGCAGGTTGCAGGCTTAAGTCTTATTTTTCATACATGACTTAGTAATTATATCACCCCTGTTGCTATTACGTAATGTAAGTAACAGCTACTTGATTTTAAAAGAATAGTCAAATTTGGCAGACAGTTCAGAGTAATTTCATTTTATATTGGAGCCTAATACTAAGAGATTGCACAAAAAGCAGAAGGCAGCTGTCTGGAATAGTCTAAAATAAGTGTGTGGTAACCAACAATTATTATTGTTGTATTACTGCTTATAATTCCCAAATGGAGAATTAAATTTCTGTAATAGATACAGCTTTTAATGAAAACAAAAATAAAAGTATTTGCTTTTTTCTGTCAAGGAAAACTCTTTTAGGAAATGATACCATTGAATGTACATTTCCCAAGGGAGGGTGGAAGGAAAAACCCCCAGCCTTGCAAGATTCTTTTGCACAGGGCTTCTGCTTTCCACAGATTCCACTGCAGGATTGTCTCAGATTTCTTCTAATGGGCGAGCAGAAAGATAAATTTATTACTTAGAGATAAAAATGAGCTTATTAGATTTTTCAGCTATAATACATATTCTTTGTAACTGCATTTAGGTTGGAATTTAGCATTCACTTGCCAAAAAATTACATTCCCTCATTCCCACAATACAACAAGCCTGGGTGCTCCATTTCTGCCTCCTAATGTGTTTGACCAGGAACAGTATGGCAAATTACAGGGCTGGTGAATATGAACATAGGATCACATTTCAGGCTCTGGGAGCTTAATATTGGCTAGTACATTTTTGACCTTAATTTTAACAGGCTTTTACTTCTGCATGTCAGTTTATATGGGAAGGTTGGCTCAGGCATGGAGACCTGGGCACTAACCTGGTCTCCCGGACCTAAAAGTAACTCAAACGATCAATGCATCTTTAACTTGAAATGCTTGATGACTGATCTCTTGTTTTCTTTAATTAATGATCTACAGTTAATCGTTATGAATGGTAAATTGTCTATTTCAGCATCGATAGGAAGAGCTCCTATGGGAAAATGTTCCCCTATAGCTTTAATTTAAATATGCATTTTCACATCACACTTAACATATCCTTACCTTTATGCTATCGCATGATTACAGGTCCATTAACTAATCACATTTGACAACTTGTTTATTGAGGGGAGCAACTATTTTACATCTCTTGCCTGGGAAAAAAAATGCTCTAACAAACAATTATTCAGCAGCTGCAATCATGAAGCACTGAATTAATTGCTTTGAAGATCTCAGTGAAGAAGATCTCGATAAAAAACCAAAGAAAATGTTGTTTGACAGAACGCATGAATGGGAGTGCCAGGAGGGACTCAGGCTTGGTAAGCTGCAGCCCTGCTCCAGGGAGCACTCCATGAGGACCTTGAAACACTGCACTCGGAGGAGGAGGAGGCTGTGGAAAAGCTCATTTGCTTGTTTGTTCTTTTATGTTTAGTTTATCAAAACCAGAACTTACAAATATAATTTGATTATAGGATCAGGATGCTGCTAAAACAGGCCAAAAAACCTGAGCACAATTAGGTCTATAAAGGCTGACACATGGCTATCTCATATGTGTAACCTCTGTGGATGACGTCTCCTGCCATACAAATAATTAACCCAAAGGGTACTGTGAGGCTTAATGATTATAAAGCACTTCAGAACTTTCTCCCAGTGGGAGCTGCTGCGATTGCACTGGAGTGGGAAGAAAAGCAGAACAAGGCATGTGGGGATCTTGACTCTGGACCTGGCTGGGCAAAATTGTCTTGGTGCAGCACCTTGATGCTGGGGAAAGCCGTTCACTCCCTGACAAATGTCCAGGAGGCCATCAGGACAATTTGTATCTTGAGTGTGCAAGATCGGTGCTTTGTTGGGACTAGAGCACTGTAGAAAATAGCAGGATTGCTGCTAAAGCTTGCTGAAGGCACATTAGATGTCAACTGGAAAGGGGTTTCTGATCTCTCCAGCTCCTTTGTGACTGCTGCTCCTTTATCAGCAAGAGGAGGACCAGTGTGTCTCACACGAGACAGTCCCAAACTCTGCTCCATGGACAAGTCACAGCCTGCAACACACTGGCCAATCCCAAGCCGTGCTTCCTTCTTTCAACTGCTGTAACCTTGTGTGCTTTGCAAGTCAGCTGAGATGAAATATGTTTCTGCCAGATAAGACTAATTCCTACAGGGACACTGGAAAGGGAAGGAGAGCTTAAAGATTCCAAATTCTCTGTAGTAAAGGGCTTCAAAAGTGAAGTACAAGGACCAAACAATATCTTCTCTGACTATTTATGTCATTATAAAAAGCTGAAAAAGTTGCCCAGTAAGCTGAAGGGCAGTGATAATACCAGGTGGCTTCTCAGAGAACATCCTGATTGTGCCTTTTGGTCACATCCATTAGTAGCCTTTCAAAACTGCCTTGTTCTTACATTAAAAGCTGCTAACAGCTTGCTAGCATCATCTCCCTAGAAATGGGGAGAAATAGAATTCTCTTCCCTTTCCTGCATGCCCCGGGTTCAGAGGGTCTTTGAGGATGGTGGTATTGAAGTCAGTCACGGCACTATTTTGCCAAACCCCGCACCCCTAAGGACTAATGCCTCAAAAAGTGTGATGGAAACTTCTGTCACAATGGTTCATATCTAAAAGTGAGGGGCAGAGAAGCTGTGGCCCCTCCATGGACTCTTCTTTAATATCAGTGAGAGCCGAAATTGAATTTATACACTTGCATATACCCTGATTCAAATAATTGTTTCTGCAGCAAGCCCCTGGCTCTCTTTAATGCTTCAACATGAGACAGATGGAGCCTAACTAAATAATTGGCTCTATCTTTTCCTTTTCCCCCCTTTTTTTTTAATTTTTTTAAATTTTTTTTTTTAATTTTTAGGTATGGTTGACAGAATTTGCCCTGCCAAAGGAAATGTTGAGAAAATCGAGTAAACAAGTTGTTGCTGAAGTTTGTATTAATCATTCTAGTAAGCTGTAGAGTAGCTGAAGACTCATGTGTTCTGGTTTCCCTTATGAAAATTATATAAATAGCAGGTCACACATTAATGCTCAGAAATCACTAACTTCACTTGCCAAGGAATTATACAATTATTTTAAATGAATGAGTGGAAAAGTGCACATCAGGCTGTAGGCTCAAGTGGCTACTGCATGAGCTGGGTTAAACCTGAGGTGTTCCCAAGACAGCAGACCTTTATCCTTCTTTAGGCTAATGATCAAGCAAATGTTTAAAAATCTTTCTAATGAGGTCATGAGTAAAATGTGATGTATTATTAGACACACAAATGAACTCTTATTAAAATAATAGAAAAATCCTGATATATTAAAGGCATGGTGTATTAAATCCAATTTGACCTGAAGCTATGTGTTGAATACCATTATTAGGATCTTTCCTTAATAAAAGGCTTTCCATTTAGTTAATAAAATATGAGACTCTACTAATTTTGAGGAGTTTCTTCCATGCTTGAAGAGCTGATCTGCCCATGTCAGGTGCCCATGCTGTGTGATAAAGCTACAGCAATGAGAAGAACGTTCTCGTCCTCTACATCCAGTCCCTAGCTCTGGATTGAGAAGAAAAGCAAAGTCGCCACAGGCCCTCTCTTTTCCTGCAAGCCAAATACACAGGCTAAGAATCTGCCAACCCAGTGCTCCAGCAGCTGCCACTCAGCTGATCCATCACATCGTGGGAAGGGCAGTTAAAGGCGCTCAGTTTATTTCAAAAGCTCTCCACCGTTTTGTACAGACGTTGGACTGGAGGGTAATGACCACTCAAAACCAAAGGAAGAAAGAAGCTGCTGCCATCTGAAAAACAAATGCTGTGAGGACAAAGCAGCTTGCTCGTGCCAGCCACGCAGTTGTAACAATTTTTCCTGCACTTGAGAAATTTGTGAGATGTTAAGCTCACCATAACAGCGCTGAGATCTTCCCTTGCCTAAGTTACATCTTTATTTAGGCACACACTATGCTGGCTACAGAGTGATGGAAAATTTTTATTTGGTTTTTGCTAATGCTGAATGAATAGCTAAAACAGAGGCAGTATTAATGAACATATTCTGTTCTTGTAAATCAAGAGTGCCCCTGAGTGAGTAGTGCGTGTTCAGCTCTGGGCATGCAGCTCAAGAAAGATATCATCAAAATACATGTGGGATTTTGAAATAGACACTAATTAGAAAATGGAAAATATAATCCAAACAAAGATGGAAAAGGCTGGGACCATTTTCTTTTAGGGCGAAAAGACGTAATGATATTTGTATTTTGGAACCACTTTTATAGTCGGTGACAGAAAAAGACATGTGATGAACACTTGCTGACCCTTTCCTTCTTAGCAAAAGAAAATACACAAATTTTAAAGCTTGGAAAGAAAATTCTTGTGGCATATCATCAAGCTGCAAGTGCTACAAGACAGCAGTGATGCCAAAATTTAAGTAAATTAAAGAATACAATTTTTTACTTTTAACTGCCACTCTGAATTCATGTCCAGACAGAGACATAAAGTGAAACTTTGACAGACTAAAAGGCTTCCCACATCTGCATATTAAAAAGCCTGTAATTACAAAGGGCTGGGAAGAGGCTGTGTATGAAATGGCTTTCTTCTGCAAGTATTTCTGTATTACTACCTAACACTGGACAAGAGCCGAAAAAAACCCTTCAGGTGAAGCAATGCATATCACAAATATCTTTCTGAAACTATTTTGCAAGAGGTTTATAGAAATATGAAGAAATACCATAACAGAATAAAAACCACTTCACTAGTTATTATCAACTTTCTCCCTTTGGGGAGGTACATAAAAAACATTTAGAAAGCTATCTTGATATAAAAAACTTGAAAGATTGTTCTTTCCTCATAGAAAGCAATTTAGTTTGATGTCTCACAAACTGGGTTTTTTTGTGAGTATATAATACATATATGCAACAATTACAGTTTAACCATTTGCTAATGGTTATACGAAGAGATCATCATATCCTACATTCCCATCATCCCTAACAGCAAACTGCAGCAGCTTTAGCTGCAGCACAATTTTCATTAAATCACTCAGCTGCACTTGTCTTGCCTTGCAACTGTCAATCCCACTTTGTTTGTTTCATGGACTCTTACTCGAAAATTAAAATGTCCAGCAATTCCTTTTGCATTTATTACAGTAATTTTATAACTGGGTCAAAAGAACACTTTACTTGAGCAGCTCAGTCAGTTCTAAATTAGCAGTGCCACACTGAGCTCTAGCTGGTGAGGTGGATAAGAGTTCCCCTTTAGCACAAGGCTGCCTGTGAAAGGAAAACAATTAATAGATGGATTAATTACTTAATTAATGGATGTCAGTGGCTCATTTATGAAGCCACCTTACAAAGCAGAGAGCACGATGGAAATCTGCTTCATGGCACGTTTTCCTGCATGACTGTGAGAGAAGTAAGACGAAACCTAAACCAGGATGGTTCGTTTTGGCACATCTGTGGAAAAATCTGTGCACGTCAGATAACATTTCTAACTTTACTCACGCAGGGTGGTGTCCGTTGGATTCACTGGATGGCAGACAGCACTGATTTAACTGAAAGCCTGGTAAACGGCTTTTCCTCCCTTCCTCAGGTCAGAAAACTGAGGCTGATACCGTTTGCTGTTGTCAGTATGAGCCTACAGGGAACATTCACGGCAGGCCCAAGGGAAAGCAGCTACCCCTGAGCATTCTCATTTTACAGCAGCCATCACCCATGGTTTATACACTGGAGTAAAACTTAATGTAGTCCCAGATTGAAGAAAATTACACCAAAAACCTTTTATTCTAGAAACGTTTTTAATTTCACTTGCATATTTTAACAGAAATACAATATGCTAGCAGCAAAGTAAGATCTCTGTTCTAACACTTCACAATACATTAGCGTCCAAATCTCCATTTTTCTATTAAGGCGGTTTGCATTAACTAGAAATCAACTCTGAATACTATGACAGTATTTCCAAATATGTACAAGCCACCATAAAATAACTATTAGTATTATTACCACGGGAAAGAAAATCACAATACTACTAAAAATGTAAGCATTTGAAGGTAATGCCTTTAAAACCACAGAAGGTACCATATGCCATTCCAAGACAAAGTAAACAGATGAAGACATTAGGTAAATATAAAAAGTTAATAAATTAAGTCTTTGTTCAGTCAGTATTTCAGAAGTTCATGTTCTGTGAAATTTATATTCAAGTTTGAACTAGCAATGACTTTCAAGTTGTACTTCCAAAAAGAAGAGTTCAGGCCGACTTCTGTCTCTGCCCCGCTTCCAGACTGCATCCGATCACTTAATTCTGGTTTTAAGCAGCATTCATTAATCCCAGCAGAGAACAAGCAGGTACAGCAGAGTCTCTAATTCCACGTGTAGTTCAGCAGGTGCCACCAACGTCCTCCCTGTGCTACACTGGATCGTTGGAACCTTTCGTCCTGGGAGAAGCGTTTCTCAATGGACCTCCCCGCCAGGCGAAAACGCGAACACGGGAACGGGACACGAGGGCCGGGAGAAGCCACAGGCCTTCTGCTGTCCTCCAAGCCTCAGCCCAGCAGGAGGCTGCCAAATGACTTCTGGGTTTTGATCACTGATATTTGGAGTCATGCAACCGAAGCTCATGACTGAACGCAGCCGCGGCGATGGTGACGCATTACCTGCTCCTCCACTGCCGAGGAGCAGCAGCTCCTCCAGGGGCACTGACTTTACTGTACAGCTGAGCTCTGTGTTTCCTGGTAGCCCGCGGGTTTTGTTGGTTAAACCAGCTTGCTTCACAGAAGATGCAAAAGCAATAATGGCAATACAGAAGGGGGGGGGGAAAGGAAAAATGAAGTAACAATAAATACTAAAACCTGAAGTCAACTCTTTCTTCATAATAGGGATTATATAGTTCTGAAGCAGTGAACAGAGTAATTAGCGGCCTTGTTTGCTTAGTGGTGGTCACTGCAATACATGAACTGGCCCACGTGAGGCTAATTTAAGGACAGATATAAAATATCAACACAGCTTCATGGAGAACAGGTCTCGAACAACAGGTTGCTGGGCTTGCAAAGACGCCTGCACTGAGGTGTTACCCACAAGAGCCCTGAGCAACTTTCTAAACACAAAATGAACAGGTAATTTTCTTTAAAATATCATAATAATAATTTCAAGATACAGTATTAATAGGGATTCAGCAAGAAACACAGCTGTTTGCCATCTTATTCAAAGTTTTAAAAGCTCTGGGATAAAAGGACAGAAATTCAATGGCCTGTCTGTTTGCATTTCCCCACCCTCTACCCACGTCACTGATGTAATAAAAACTTATCACCTCTCTCTACAAACCTTGCCTTGCATTCAATTTTAAAAATCAATGATCTGGAATAAACTGTAAAAATCACTTGCAATAAATTTGCAAAGGACATGCAGACTGCTGCAGTAGTAAAGAATGAGGACAGGTCACTTACACAGAGCAATCTGGATCACTTCATGAGCAGTATTTTAACGCTGGTAAAATACAATCTGTATTTCCAAGAAAATATAAGGTAGGATAGTAAGTGGATGATGTACCACATTCTTGAGAAAGACTCTGAAGAGGACTTGGCCCATAAAAGTCAGCATCCAAGGCAATGCTTCCACAAAAAAAAAAAAAGATGATACAGTTTTTGAGGAAAGAGAGAGAGGGAGATACCCATGAGAGTAAGAGGATCACATTATGGCTCTATACAGTCCTGATGGATCACTATTGACGTGTGGCATCTAATTCAGATGCCTCCCTTACAAATATTTCTATACACGAGAATTACAGAGAAGAATGTGAAGATTAATTAGTCTTGGATAACATTCACTGCCATAGGAAAGTTAAGGAATTCAGTCTCATCAGAGAAAAGGTTAAAAGGGACATAATCATGATTTATAACTACACACAGGCAATTAGAAAAGCTGATACTACAGAGATCAATATAAGCAATCAAATGCATAAAAAGACCAAAATAACTTAAGGTGGAGTTAGAAATGCAAATAGAAAATCAAGTTAAAAATGTACCAGGGGTAATTAAGTATTGCAACAGGAGGTATGAGTGAATTCTCATCACTTGAAGACTTCAAATTAATATTAAATGCCCTCTGAAAATAAGTATGTTCAGTTCAAAACAAAGCCACTGAATTTAATAGAGAACCTACTTGATGAAATTCAATGGCCTGTTGAATTTAAAAATAAATCCTCATTATGGTGCCTTCTTTCCTTATATATTTAGGAGATTTTTTTTAAATATAACTACAGAATGAAAGGAGGTTACCAAGAAAAGGTGTTTTTTTCTTTCTGAGCACAGAAACATTTCAGGCTAGATTTAAAGCTAAATAAACTGCAGCTGCATTTTGAAAAATATGCTTTCCACCCCCCACCCCCGCCTAGTTTTTCCCATTCCTTGTTCAGAGTTGTACAGTCCACTTAGTCGACTGTCTGATTTACATAATCATGTAGTTTTTCTTCAGTTTTTCTGTTCCTATTTATAAGCCATTCACAAACCATCCACTTAAGTAACAGCATGATTTATTGTAAGAATGATTATGGTTGTTTCAGAGGGAAAATGGAATGTGATTAAACGAAGAATGAACAAGGACATTCTAGAACAAAAGGCCCTAATCCTGCAAAAGGATTTGTAAATGAAACCTGCCTCTCAACCCCATCCCAAATGAACTACTGAGGGAATTCAGCAGATACCTTTACAACTGTGCAGCCAAGAGCTCAGCTGAAGACAAAAGATTAGATAAAATAAACCAACCAACAAACCACGTCACAGTATCTCCCAGAGCCAGCCACACTTTGGAAAAAAAAATAATAAATCATGAACCGTATGTATACAGCTGCTGCTATGACCCTCTCAACACAGGTCTGAGCACCAAGGCTCCAGAGGAGAACTGCAAGCAGACTTTTGCCCTTGGGTAAGTTCCAGCATCTGAGACAAATGCATCAACCAAGGAAATGGTCGGGTGTTTAAGCTGTGGATCCAAGAGAACACAGTTTTTCCTTATGCAGTAGATGTTTTGGAGGTGCCACAAGAACCCTGACAACCCATACTTCTTACAGAACTGGTGAGCAGTCTGATGAAAGAATATCAAAGCTCCGTATCTTCACCTGAAGTGCTTATTCTTCCGCTACTGCAGGAAGAACAAGTGGTGAGAAACCCATCTGCTTACCAGTAACACTGCCCCTTTACAAACCCGATCCCCACCAGGAACAGCTGAGAGCTCCACGCAGGAGGAGCTGTTACAGAGCCACGTTTGTCAGGAAAGACAACCATAAGGTAAGCACGTGCACATACCCAGCAACTGCCTTTAAACGCCTGTCTTAGCCCAAAATAAACAGCAGGGATGGATCATATCCTTGCTCAAAGACAGATAACCCTGGTCCATTCCAATAGCACATGAACCAGCAGGAACCTGGGAGATCCCACACTAAATTGATCGAACTGCCTCAGAAATTCATAGGAGTTACAGAGCCATTCAGAACAGCACAAAAGCTGTTCATACTTCATTACCATACAAGCAGTGTTTCCTAAACAGCGAGGGACGGAGAGGATGCAGTAAGCATGGAGCCCAAGAAAATCAGCTTTGCGAGATCAGCGCTGAATATGTGTGAATTCCCACTTAAGCAGTCTGAGGGGCTGTGGATGGGCTAAGCTGAGGGACTGGTAGAAGGCACTGGTAACATCCCTGCTGGGGGACAACTGAGGTTACCCTGACCACTGTGGTTTTATCAAGAGGAAAGTACTGAACTATTGTTTTCAGAAATAGCACCATTACTCCAGACAGAGACAACCCCCCCATTCTAGTGCAATTATTTAGATGCAAGCACTAATGAATGCAGCTGAGATTGCAGCTAGCAGTAATACCCCGGCTTACAGGAAACACTTGAGCTATACACTAAAATCTACTTTTAATGAAGAGTATTAGGAGAAGGCTGAGAAACTTTAAATTCCAAAGACTCCTCTAAGCCTGTGATACATGATGCCTATGGATGCAACCAGGACCTGGGGTCTAGTATTTCTGTGATGCCTTTCTGTCTAGGTGTTGGTACTGGCTTGGTTTCAGACTTGGTCTTGCTCACCAGAGAAATGGGATTCCCCAGGCCAGCGAGACCACTTTTTCCACAAGGACCAATTCTGCGAGGAGGAGCAATGGGGGTTTGCAGCTGCTGCATTTTCGTAGCTAACGCTGACTCAAAGGAAGAGCTACTGGCAGATGTGTGGTCAGGCTTCTCCCAGTTTTCCTTGCCCAGTTGCTCTTTGTTCACCTGTGCTTTTGCACTGTATGGTGACTTATCAGAGGGTGGAGGTGGAGCTCTTCTTTTCTTTCCTCTGCTGTCATTAGGACTTGTAGTATCTCTTTTTGGGTCCAGATGCACGTTTTTGTGAATAGTCATCTCATGAGATCCATCGAAGAGTGACACCCATAGGGCAGATGCAGGCTCTTTTTGCTGGCCAAGAAGGAACTCGCCATCACTCTCTTCAATTTTCCTTTTTATGATATCAGATAAGCCCTCATGTTTCACTGGAGAATCAATGCCTGTAATTTTTAGGGACAGCAATTAACCCAGATTAAAACACCACCAATGATTTTACTTCTATGTATTTTGTTATTACTACTCAGAGTACAAAGCTGTATTAACTGTCTCACCATATCTGAACTACTCAGAGTATTAATGGATGAAATGGAAAATATTACATATGCTATCCAAGAGAGAACTGAGGTGACAGGAGGGAATTATTTTCATGACAGCTGGCATTGAGGCAGTAGGGTAGGCACTGATGCTTCTTTCCAAGTAAAAGAAAAAATAATGTACTACTGGGAAACCTGTATGTATTAGTTATTAAACACATTTTGTTGTATAGTGCTTTGAAAATTTCATTTCACAGGAGGCCCATGAAAGTCTATGACTAAATATTCTTGTGCTGCCAGCCTGTAGAAAATGGGACATCTTTACATATATCATTTTTCTCTATGTGCCTTAAGACTGCCTTGCTCCATTTCTTACTCTTCTTACTTAGTTTTCCATGTATACTGCAGTAGTACCAGCCTGAAACAGCAGCAGTATCTGATTTTCAACAGAATCACAGAACAGTTGAGGCTGGAAAAGACTTTTAAAGTTCATTGAGTCCAACTGTTAACCCAGCACTGCCAGGTTCAGCACCAGCCCATGCCCCTGGGCACCGCATCTGCACAGCTTTCAAATCCCTCCAAAAAGGTGCCCCCACCTCTGCCCTGGGCAGCCTGTGCCACTGCTTGAAAACCCTTTCTGTGAAGAAATTCTTCCTAATATCCAATCTAAACCTCCCCTGGGGCAACTGGAGGTTGTTTCCTCTTGTCCTGTTACTTGAGGAAAAGGATGGAACCCCCTGGCTATGCCCTCCTTCAGGGAGCTGTCGAGAGCCATAAGGTCTCCCCTGAGCCTCCTTTTCTCCAGGCTAAACACCCCCAGCTCCCTCAGTCACTCCTCATCCCATGTGTGCTCCAGACCCTTTCCCACCCTCATTGCCCTCCTCTGGGCACACTTCAGCCCCTCAATGTCTTTCTTGTAGTGAGGGGCCCAGAACTGAACACAGGATTTGAGGTGGGTACAGGGTAGTACAAATACCATACATAAGCCAGGAGAGAAATGGTCTATTAAGAGTGAAACGGAGTTTGAGTTCTGCCCCTCACTGAGGTACACCTGTATCAGTGGAATTATGCCACGTTACCTTTGTAAAGCTTCTGTGTCCTTCATTTACTGCATTTCTGCTCTGCAGTCACAGCTTAGATAAAACTTGACTGTTCAGTGCTCTGATGCTTGGTAACTCAGTGACCCACATGGCATTTTGAGCATCATCACTGCTCCATCCCAAGCAGCAAGCAGTCGGGCATTTAGTGCTGCACAGTGTTTCTCAGTCAATACTGCACTGGATCCAGTAAAACAAAGTGACCTACTTTTTCTAGTCTGTAAATATTATTTCTGTAACGAAACTATTAAAAAAATCCTGCTGCATACCATTTTTCTCTGCAAAAATACAAGTCCCAGATACACTCTAGCTGGATTTTCCAAGCATATCTTTCAACATAATTACCGAAGACCAAAAAATTAGGTAAGTTATGCTAGGTGAGCCTTGAAATCACTGTAAGAACAGCAGAATAATTTCATGCAATTGGTTTGCAAGCTGGACTATTTTACCTTACATTTCCTGAGCTGTATACTACTCTTACCATGAGTGTTTTTTTCTAGTGACAGCTTTTTTGAGTGTGTTCAGGGCAGACTACAGATTTTTTTAGCTCAAGGTATAAAAATGTATTCATTATTTGCACTATTACAAATTCAAATTTTATACAAACTCCTTGGTATGCAATTATGTTGCTGTTTCATTGTCTGAATTGTCCTTGAAAAACTCAGTGTTTCAACACCAACACCAGAAGCCATCTGAATTCAGACAATGTTGTTTCTGTTACTCTGCAACTTGAAAAGGCAAATCCCACTTACTCATATCATGGTAGACGGAGGTCGCTTCCTTTGTCAAGAACAAAGGTGGTTTCCGTGGTGACATAATCTCAATTTTCATAAGTTCCTCACAACAATGCTTCCACTGGCCTGAGAGAGAAAAGAGAACAATGACTGGAACTTAAACATTTCATTCTGGAAAAAAAATGGAAGGAATTTATTAGGTTGTGTCAGGAAACTATCTCCAAAGTAATGCTAAACAGTGAGTTTACTTTTGTTTAGCAGGAATGCTCAGGATGCGTTTGTATTTTCACTTCTGTATTCATTCTCTCAGCACAAAGGTCATAAGATCCCAGCTGGAATTTAAGCATCCCAGCATTACTGTTACACTATGATGGCTAAAGATCATAATTTGCCTTCAAATCCCCAAACAGTATAAATCTGAGGAGAAAAAAAAAATAGAAAAAAATTTAAGGTTTGGGAAACTTCGTCAATTTATCAGGGCCGACCTCCAATATCCTGCAAGCTGGATGTTATACAGCTGAGTTACTATGCTATGGCAAAGGAACAATTCTGTTTTTAATAGAGGATAACTTGCCTTTTATCCCTTAGCAGACTAGGAAACCTCTTTTTCTATTAATAGATTTTGACCTTAAGGAAAACAAGACACAGTAAAATTACTTTGTTCATACCAATCATTCCAAGTTTTCTGAGCACATTAATTTTTAGAGAATTTTAGAACCAGGGAAGAAAAAAGGCATTTAAATGCCAAGTGACCCATTTTTTCTGAATCCAAGGAAAATGTCTCAAAAAATCTGTGGGTAGTATTCTATCTATAATGAATAAGAAGTAGATCCTTTACCCTACTCTACAGATAATTTAAAGAGGATGCCCTAGTTTTTGCTTGGTGTGTTTCTTTAATTGATAGTGCTTTTTCTCATTGTAAATCAGAGCTAGAAATGACTGGAAATACAACTACAACACCGAGTTACTACAACCTCAATTCAATTATTTTATGGGTGCTGTCTCTGACTAAAGTCGGGTATTTCATTAATTGACCTGGTTTTGTTTTCTGACCTGATAAAAATGCCTGTCAGGAAGCAACTCTACTTTGTTAATGGCAGCATAAAAGCTGATAGTCTCTACTCTCAGTAAATCTGTGAGTCAAGCAGAAAGCAGAAAAAAAAGACACAAGCAAATTAATCTATGTAGTTTTTATAATAAGGATTTGGTATTAACAAGGAACAAGATATACTACCTCAACAATGTTTCACACCAGTAAATGAGCTCCCTCTGCCGTGTAGGATCAGGGTTGTTCCAGAGGTTTGCCAAAGGATCAGGGTAACGCTCATCACCTGTTACAAAGGCTGAGGTACAGCTTTCACCAGCTCCAGGTAAGCAGTATGCGTTTGCCTGACTGGATGGAGCGCGGCTGGGTGTGCATATTCCCATGTGATGAGGGCTACCAAAACCTTTGAACTACAACAGAACCAAGCAATCCCCGTGATAAACTGTAATTTAATTCATCCACAATACTGCTGATCAAGGAAACTCCAAGTTTGCTTGTGACTGCTCCCAAGAGCTGGCTGAATCCGCACCCTAGCCAAGGCCCCACGCGACTCCAGCATCCTCGCCACTTGGCACTAAGGCTTGGCACTAAGGCTTGGCACTAAGGCTTCCATACTGAGGCTTCAGACTTGCAGGACCTCACTAAACCAACACACCATGGTAGGATGCCCAGGCAGAGGTGGACTCTTCCCACTGTAGTGGGACGGAGGAAGAGACTGTGAGAATTTATCAGTCTTCAAAAACATTGTCTACAACACTGCTAAGAGGGCAAGGGTTTTTGAGATTGATGGACATAGTCTGCCTCTGGTTTCCTGCAGGAAACACATGGACTTCGGTTTAGTCAAATATTTGCCTTCCAACGACTTAGACCACCACCCAATATTATCCCAGAGAACATTATTTCTTTTCATTCTTGCAAACAAAGGCTTATGAGGCAATTCCAATTCCGATTGCTCAAAGATCCCTTTGATGTTACATAACGCCCCATTCGGAAGGCACGCTGCCAGCACTGCCTGCTTACTTACTCAGATCATAAAAGTGCTGCCAGAAAGCCTCCATCCACTTACGAAGCTCATCCCTGCTGTCAGTAGCAAAACGTTGCGTCACACCCTCTCCAGACACAGGGTTGGTAACAGAGAAGTTGTTAGCTCTTGTCTTGGAGTCCTTCTCCACAGCTCGAATCCTGGTCTCCTAGGAACAACAAACCGTGGTAATGACTTACTGCTTCACACTGGCATCAACTTACTGCCAATGACAGTGTAAGGAAGGTAGAATTTGGCTTTTTGTCTATTTCAGATAATTACCCAATTAAAAAAAAAATAAAATAAAAAGAGAACCAATGTCAGGAACTGATTATAAAAATGTTTTCTCATAAAACTATTAAAATAGCATAAAACATGAAAAATAAGGAATAAAGCACAATTATCGCAGTTCAGTTCTGAACTACAGAATGTACTGTAATTCTGCATTCCCCTTCCCTCTACCCTGACCAGCTCATCTCACGCTGCTCACTCTTCTCCACAGCAGTCTAGCAGATAATCTACAATAACAGCAAGCCGTTCTTTTTCTCCAGATGATTCAGATGGATAACCACATTATTACAGCTCCTATTTACACCTCCCACTGCACTTCTGTGGGCCATTGTTTAGCCACTGCATTGTAAACTTCTACCCATTTAATGTTCATCTCAGCGCATCGGGACATTCAGGGTAATACAATAGTGACAGGAAAATTAAAAAGAAACTTACCTAGGCCACCTTTAAAAAGGCATTTGTAGCAGTAACCCATACAGTTCTACTAGAACAGGATTTTGCTCTAATAGAAAAAAAACTATTTCCCATTTAAAAATAGGCATTCTAGTTTTAACTTAATTAGGAAGAGCTACATAGAAATAATTAAATGTATATATATCCAAGAAGTATAACACAAGTCTATAAAATCTCTTCAGTAGAGTTAGAAAAGCTCTCAGATTACACAGCAGCACTGCTAGAGCCAAGGTTTCTCCTTCTGTTCAGGGACACAGTTCAACTGCTGTAGGCTAGATCCAGTGGTATTTTCAGAGTATTTACTTTCTTCGTTATGGCATTACTACAATAAAAAAAAAACACTTATCCCTAACTCAGTGATTTTTTTGTGTGCGTAAAATGCTGGAAGTTTTAAGTGCAGCTAAAACACAACTAAAAGAATTTCAGAACACAACTGGTCAACACTGCTGCTCATCACGCCATGATGAGCAAATTAAAACGATTAACATCACTTTATTTACGGCAGTAAAGCAGAAGCCCCGGGAATATCTTCGCCCATGCAACTCGACCTGACTGGACAAGCAGCAGCCCGTTACAACACTGCTCCTCAGAGGGTTTCTGGCACAGCCAGGGGAGCAGAGGAACGAGCTTTGGTGCCAGCCCCGGAGCCCAGCAGGACAGGAGGACACCGGAGACACAGCGAGACCGTGCACAGCGAGATGTTCAAACGTCTCCTGTCGGGATGGACGGTGAATCTGACCACATAGGTGGTTCCTCAAAATACAGTGGGGACAGAACAACCAGTTCCCTTTTACACAACTCAACCAAACGTCAAGCATCTGCTAAAGACATTAAACACACACCTACAGAAATCAAGTTTACGCGTGGGATCCCGCGGGGATAAGCCTAGTTCCAATACTCAGAAAAACAAGTTATTCTGCAGACCATTCCCCAGATTTTAAATGCATTACTGAAGTAACTGTTTGAAATACCAACAACTGCTTGTAGCATATCTGATGGATATGCTCATTTAAATTCTTCTGTCTAAAAATAGGAGATGAAGTAATTCATCCATCAGTGCTCTATATCCCATTAACTCAGGTAACCATAGATACCAGCAAAAAAATGAAATCAAATAGATTAACATTTGACAGGTAAGAACTTCAAGCATACCATACACACAAGTTTATTTAATGATGTTTGCTGCAGGTTTTATCCCACAACTGTGGTTTTATTCAAAGGAGATAAATCCTCAAGCAATAATCTGTATCTGATGCTTGAATATTTCAGCAGTCATACAAGATGCCTTTACAGCAATGGGCTGATGAATTTGTCGAGCTTGGGTGAATTACACGACATGCCCAGTTCCACTTAATAAAAACAAAACCCGAACCAACAAAAAGCTATTAAAACCAAAACAAGCAGAAAAACCACCCTTAAAAAAAAACCCAACAAAAAGTGTTTTAATTTACCATATTGTAATAATATCTTCCCCAGCCTTATAAAAAAAAACTGAACCAACTCTGCTGTAGCAATTGTAAAGACCAGAACAATCGGTGGATGGCAGTAGGAAAACAATTGGATCTTGAACTCAAGTGACTCTTCTGGGGAAGCTGAAGCCAGTTTTATATACTTTAGGCAAAAGATTGTTTCTTGAAGATGGGGAAAGACTAAAAGGGAAAAATATATGGTATTTGTAAATACCAACCTTATTCTATATTTCTCCCCACAAATAAAATCTCTTTGCCTGATAATACCTCTCTGGAAAGCTCATTTTTTAAGCTAAGAAGACACAGAAATAGAGAACTTTTTTATTGCTGAGGTACAGCATTTTCCTGATGTGCCAGTCCTGACACACTAAGAAGCACAGTTTATAAAGACCATTTTAAGACATCAAAACAAATTACAGTCCTTAAAAATATTGAATAACCTAGAGACCCAGTTCTGCATATCTATTTTAAGATTAAACAAATCAAATCACATATAACAAACTCCCTTCAGGTTTTTAGTACAAAAAATAAACCAAACTGAAAATCACCACAACGCTGGAAACAAGTATAACTTGTGCATGCATTGGTTTCTGTTGTAGTATTAATAATTTCCATGAAGTTTGGTTTAGGCAAGCAGGGAAAAATGGTAAAATTTCAAATTATGGCTTTCAAACATATTAATGCAGAAGATCCAATTCAGTCTATCAGCTAGAATTTTTTCCCTTCCTTGTTTTGTGAGCTTGTGACTAATGCGACATCCCCGTGGCCACTGGCTGGTCAGTGCCATGTGTGAGTATGACGTGGATAAGCAATATTAGGATATCTGTGCCACTGATCTTGGGAGAAACGCAGCAGCTGAAAACATGGAAAAGGAGATAGCAACGTATGACCAGCAAGCGTTCTGTGAAGCATCAGAGAGCCAGTAAAGCAGCTTCCAACCTGCTCAATTTGAGCATGCGTGCTTCAAGGATCTGGGTGCACTACCTGCCTCCCCTGCCTGCATCCACAACCTATTTCAAGCAACTGCAAGACTAAACTGAGCAATGGGAGACGAGATACCAGACATTGGGAGGCACTTAACTAGCCTGTGCTTTTCTAACATATTTTCAGAGCTATGAAGGCTTTTCTAAGCCAACCAGTGGGACAAAGTCCTTACTACACAGAACCCAGATATTTTCAGGGCTTATCTCATTTCCCCGTGCTGGAGTTCCCCAACACACACAGTGAATATCGCTCATGTTGCTGGCTCCCTAAAAGCTCACGTGGTCCAGAACTGATATCCATATTCCTCTGCTCCAGCCCCAGGATGAACTCCCTGGTTCCCTAGAAATATGCATGGTCCCCTTCAAGTTATGCTGCTGCAATCATCACCACATTTTCCAACAAAGTCCTGTACCTGACCTAGCCAGAACAGCTGCACCACCAAGGGCTGTCATTCAAGGTAATTCCAGGCTGATTTCGTCCCTCTGCGGCCGCTGCACTGATCAGCAGTGCTCCCACGAGCCCTGAGCCTGTGGCTGCCAACACCTGCCCTCGCCCTGCCCCGCTCAGCCATCAGCACGAGCACGGACTGAGCCCTGGCCTGCCCGCTCAGGGCCCCAGGACAAAGCCTGCGTGGACAAAACACGCCAGGAAGGAAACCACGGCACTACAGGAATTAGAAGCGAGATCCCAGAATCCCTCAAGCTTCAGGCACCCGTGGCACAAAAAAAGTTTTATGATCTATAAACCAAACACAGAAGATTATGCATTCCAAACACTGAGCAACTAATGTGAACTGCTGGCACGTGCACCAATTTGCTAAGCTATCACGTGTAGATAAGGCCTTTATTTTTAATTTCAAACTAAGGAAAACTTTAAAACAATTCAGGAACTGGCCTATAAAGGATATTTCTTCAAACTGGACTCCAGTAAATTTTCTTTGCTACAGAAAATATCATTTCTCTTTTCCTACTTGGTTGTGCAATATAATATGTTATAATCACATTTAGCTGGAACAATAACAGTAGCACTTGCATAATAGGAACTACAGAACCATTCTTGCTCAACAGCAGTAGCAGTGAAGTCATCTAAAGTTGAAGTAATGACTTTGCTGGTCTTAATGGCTTCTTCAAGTCTCAATTCAAAGGGAATGGGAAATACAGCTATCGGTGTGAACATTTTCCAGGGAATTTCTCATAAATCCAGATGATTTCATTACTTCTCAGAAAGTATCTTTAAAGTACATGTAAAGGATCAGCTTCACATTACAAATGAAAATGCCACATATGCAACCCAAAGAGATTTTTGTTAGAATGTCTAGAGTTGATGTTCAATCTCAACTTTCACTTCGAAATTGCTGTTTCTATAACAACATGTAGCAGACAAGCCCATACGATTAGTCTGCTTTCATTTAATCCGTAAGAAAAATTTCATAACAAAGGAATCAAAAAATATCTGCAGGCATTAAGTTATTTTCAAGAGAAACTGTTTAAGTAGCAAAGGATCCAAATACGTTTTCTATTGCATTTTCTTTTTTTCTTGTTTTAATTTCAATTGAAGAAGGATTCACAGTCATTCTCCAGCAGCCTGGCATTTTTGTAAAATGGTGTTCAGATACATAAATCATGTACCTTTTACATGTTAGCTTTAAAGATACCCTGAAAACATAAGGACGGTCCCTTAGCAAAGGCTTATCAAGCTGGATTTTAGGTTCTAAGCGCATTGGTTACTTGAAGGAGCAAAATATCTTAGTACAATATGGTTATTTTAAAAGGAAAAGCAAAATTAGGATTTAGATAAAAAACAGAGAACTCCAAGGAAAGATATGAGGCAGCCTGATAGATAATTTAAAAAAATATTCCTGTCATGTTTTAGAATGATTTAGTCATTCTATAATTTATTAAGGTTTACCATTTTTTAAGATACTGTGAACAGCTGGAAAACAGAATTATGGCAGAGGCTGACTAGTGAAATTGAAAGTGACTAAAGAAGTAAACCTACTTAAATGTATATCACAGTATAAATATTTATTTAATGTAAATGTACGAACAGCTGGATGAAAAAATAGCACTAGAAAAAAAAGGTAATTTTATTTAAATAATCAATTTAAATCTTAGCAATTAAAAAGAAAATCCTAACACAAACAGGTCGCATTGTTATGACCTATTTAAATGTTTGGGCTCTCTAGCAGCCTCACACTGAACGAGAACGCAGTCATCCCTCCAGGAACGCTCGAGCCACCGAAAGCCGATTCTGCTGCTGGAAGAGGCTCCCTTGGCACCCCGTGCCCCCACACGCTCCCAGCCATAGCTGAGCCCCACGCTTGTACCACACAAGCATCTGCGCAGCCACCTAATGAGCCGGGTAGGAGAATGGACTGATTAAAGGGAAGCACGGTCAAAGCCAAGCCTCCCCCCGCCCCCCAGACGAACTGCCTTCAACCCCCGGCAGCCGCCCCGGGGGCTGCGCCGTGCCGGCGCGGCAGGAGCGGTGCGGCCGAACGCGCGCCGCGCCCGCCAGGCTTCTCCCAACGCCTCTCTCGACTTATCCAGGCTGAACCCGCCTGTGCCCGCGGCAAACCACGCTTAATTCCTCTGCCCGTCCTCATGGGGTAGTAGCCCTCGATGCCTGCACCTATACCGGTTTTTGAAAGCATCTGTTCCCTCTAATGCTTGCCTTTCTAGAAGGTCCTTCCAATAACAGTACTAATTTAAATATGAATTCAGATTAATTACTGTTTCCAAATAGTAAGCAACATTTTAAATTTACATTTTAAACTCAGGTTTTTCAATCAGGGCATGAACAGCAGCAATAATGTCATCCTAGAGAACAGAGCTTCCAAAGTAACTGCGCTCTGGACAAAACCAGCATTAAGAAAAGCAGCTTATTTTAAGGCACTAAAATATTTTGAAAAATTTTCCATTTCTCCTTCTAATTAAGACTGTGGCCAAATAACACACAACAACAAAAAAGCTTTTGTTGGAATTCTACCATGCTGAGGACAAAAGCCTACCAGAGGATTGGTAAGGGCCTGTAAGCAAAACATTTCCAAGGGCTGTCTTACAGAACTGTCATGTAAAAGGTTATTACTTCTCCTATAGAAAAACACCCTCCTTTTTGCCTCTATGCTAACCAGTCTAATGCAATAGAAGGAATTTACATCCACAGCTAAGGAATGTTTTCTTCCTGCTGGGGGGCTGCAAATTCCACTGAAGTACATCCCACCCTCATTCTACCTATACAGCACTCTGCATTCCAGCAGCTTAGAGCCCAAATGACTGCACATATGTCTTAAACCAAAAAGAACGTCCCCCAAAATAATAAATNAAAAAAAAAAAAAAAATCGCCATACAACTAATTTTACCTTGTTGATGGAAACTGTCAGTGCTGGCTCCACTTTAGCCTCAATTTCTTCTGGTGAGTAATAACAAAGGAGTTTGCCACCTCTCAGTACGCAGTACAGCCTCCTCCAGCTCGTTAGACCTCCTACCATTTGCTAGGGGGAAGAAGTAGTCAGAAATTGTAAAACATAAACCTAAAAAAACCCCCATATTGCAAGGGGTACACATATCAGCCCTGAGTGATCAGAACTTAGCCACACCAAATTCATTCTTACAACAAAGACTTTCTGTTACAGAACATGTCAATCGCTGATTTCTGAAACGTTAGCAATACTTTAAATGTCTCCTGGTGTTTTACAATTTTTGCAGACTTGCCATGTGACACTAACAGTACAGAATCTGCTGGTTCACAGAATGAAATCTAGATCTGGTGTCTGCTGTAAAAAAGGAAAGCACCTTTATTAGCTACAGCAATTGCACAATAATAGAAATAAAAAGAGTAATTCACTTTGGAAATACATAGTACATTCACCAAATGTCAAGCAAAGACATTTGTCTAGAATTTCCACTTTCTCAAATGAATTTTCTGAACAGCCTTCATAAAACCATAACAGTTTCACAACCAGTTTAAAGCCTGTAATTCAGCACTCCTGACAAATGATCCAGACACTCTGGCCTTCCACTATCACCTTCTCACATGCCTAGTTGTGCAACAAACCAAAATAAAGAAGTGAGTTCACATGAATCATTTCAGAAGGGATGAGTTTAAATATGGCTTGGTTCAAATAGGAACTCTTGTGTCAGCACAACAAGGGCTATGCACGAGGATGAGAGCCACAGGATTATTAGGACTGACGCCGTCAAGTACCACTGCAAACCAACTCTGAAACAAGAGCTGTGCTCGATCTTCACTAACAGCCTACAGCATTCATGCCAAGGAAACACTGATTCCTCCACGCTCAGCCACTGAAGGCACCTTTGTGAATGCAGCCGAGAGAGTTTCCCCCTGGCTCTAGGTGGAACAGGTAAAAAACAACAGTTCTCAATACGCTACTTCAGAAAAAGCAAACGCTTTAACAGCTGACTCCTAGTGACAGCTACTAACGGCCCAGGATGCAAACACAAGCATCTCCTCACCTGCTGATTTAGAAATCCTGCCATCATATCCCTGGCCATGCAGGAGGGCTGGACAACTAAACGGCAACACATGCTTCCATACAGGGGTAGCCAAAAAGAGGATTCCTCTGGGGAAAGAAAAAGGCAAAAGACAGACAAACACTCAGTTCTGAACAACTGCCCTAAACACAGAGTTTAGTTTTCTACATCTGTTTTTACATTAAGATCATAAGCGTAAATAAGCATATTTTCATATTTCAAGAAAAGAGATTTAATCCTGTAGGATCAGATTAAAACCAATTTTTAGTCTTCAGGAAGTGGTTTTTAATTGAAAAATATTCGTAAATTCCAAAATAATTTCAAGTAAAAATGGCAATATTGTTCTGCAAAAAAGAGTTGTTCCTACATAAAATGTAGCTCACTTCAGAGCAAGAAACTCCTCGAAAGCTAAGTACACTGGCCCTCTCATCTAGCATGATCCCTGAACCCTTCCCACAGAGCTGCTTTTATACATGAGCACTTTGCTTCAGATTGTCTTAATAAGACTTGGAATTTGTGTCTGCTTTTGCCTTCTAGAAGAGCATTTAGGGTTCCAAAGAGTTTCGAAGGAATTGGAATCGCTCAGCTACGCAATAGGCTCTCTCTTCTGTAATTAGAAGTGGGTAATGCAATGTTCCATTAACGTGACTGTCTTTGGTCAAGGCTTAGAAATTATTGTAATGAACTAAAATATCCAGGTATGTCCTTTCTCACCAGACTAAATTATATAAATTAATGTCAGAAAAAGGAACTTCAAGAAGAAAGAATATAAAGTACTAATAAAGAAAGGCTTACAAATATCAAAGGTACTCAGAATTATTCATCCAACACTTCAAGAAATAAACGCCCCATAAATCTTCAAATCTGTACTTATTCAGAATTACTGGAACATAAAGAAGGAAATTCCCTTTGAGGTCAAGTTTACCCCAGGAAATGATTTAAGTTCCCAGAAGCAACAGTGAAAAGTCCCATGCCCTAAGTTAACAGTTGGAGGATAGCTTATGGGAGGGGCTATCCTTGCAGAAAATCACGGACAAAGTACCAAAAAGTGAAAATACCACCAGGAGTTGCAGCATAATCAGTCCCCCCCAGTGTCAGCACCCAGGCTGACTGCTCCCAACTTGTGCTGCCCCAGAGCTTAAGGACAGCAGCCAGCACAGACTGCAGATAAATCCTGTGTTAAATCTGGGCCTCAAACAACCTCACCAAACTGAAGCAATTTTTCTTCTTTCCTTCTGACTACAGAGAAACAAGCTGTTCTTCATTCCGATACCCTTCCTTCGTTGGGAGGAAGGGGAAATAATTTGTATATAACTGCGACTCACATAAGACGGACATGCAAATGACAGAAGAAACTCCCAAAAGAATTAAATTTTCATCTGGACTCGAAATTTTACTCAACTTATAGTTTATTCAGCTGTGTACAGATGCCTGGTTTAGAGCCGTTAAATATTTTATTAAAGTTGTTCTATATTGAGTATCAAGAAAAATAATCTCTTTAAGCTCTTTAGTTTACAAGAGTCTAATGCAAAACGTTACTGGTTTTTTATTTCCTTAAATTGATACCATATGTACTTACCATTTCCTGCAATGGTAAGGCTGTGGGTCCTGAAATTGTCCTCAGCACTTTCCAGCCCCAAAGTGGTGTATGCTAGCAAACTGTACTTGGCTCCACTAAATGTGAAAGAAAAGGCACGTTTAGGATATTTCTGCTTCATGTTGCTTGTGCAGTAATTAAAGGGAGTCTAGACAACCTGAGAGACTACATTTGGGTACAAGGAAACACCAAGGTGTGCAGCAGAACCTGTCAGTGACCGCAGACGGCCACCTCCAACCTCTTCCCACACAACCCCTTGTATCTCTGGTTCTCCTTGTAAACAAACACTGTTCCACAGTCTGTTCCTCTCCTTCCTACATCCTTATCTCCTGCCTCCATGTGTGGACCTCCAGATCCTCCCACCCCACAACTTCCAGGCCAATGCCATCATTCATTGCAGCTCTTTCTGTTGCCTCCTCTCTGGGACCTGCTGGCCAGGAGACTTCTCGTGTGGTCACTGCCTACAAGCTGGGCTTGTGCTTCCTGAAGAGCCAGCAGCAGCCAAACACAGGCTAGAAGCTGTGCTGTCCAAACCCTCTGCACCCCCTGGATGCCCAAAGCACCTCTCTCCCCTAGTCAGACACCAAGTCAATAGTTTTATGGCTCTTATTCCTAGGCCTAAAGCAATTAGATTTGGTAATAGATTCAAAAATTCCTAAAGTTAATAGAACAACTGATGACAAACTTTATCTGAAAATACAGGTTAAAAATTAAAAGGCATTATACTGCTTCTCCATGGTGCTCTGCTCTTTGCCTATGCAGAGTACACTCTATAAACCAGTTGTTTATATATGTATTTTTAATAGGATCCAATAGACTGATTATTCACAGGCAGAAATCTGTACAGAAATCCTATGGTCAGTTTTGTAGCAGAAAGGTGGTTTTTTTTTCACTTATTGGACTTACAGCTTTCAGAATCTTTTATCTTAGTTTTGTATTTTGCCTAGGGAGAAAAAGTACATTCTCTTAAGTAATTCTCTTACAATTCAGCACAGTGCAATTGTGGAATGCAGTTCTTGGAATAAACTGGTATAAATTTAGTACGTTTAACCTTTTCTCTAAAATACTCGTCAGACCGAGTAACAGATTTACAGCCCAGCAATGCAGTAAGAATTCCACCTGGCTAATGGCAGTTAGTACAAAGTTCACAAGAAAACAAATCCCTCCAAATCACTAACTGCTCTCCTCAAGAGGATCTAGCACAAGATCCTTAAAATGTCTTCAGGAGAACGTAAGAAAGCTTAGTGGTGTAAAAGCTGAGAAGCCGCTACTGAACTAAGATCACCAAGAACAGTTTTCCATCTTGGTATTTTTCAAATTTTGTTTTTCTTACTAGCAGGGTGGGAACATACAGTTTTCAGACCTTTGGCTCTGCAGATAAACAAGGAGAGTGTCCACCTCCCCCTAACCCTAATGAAAGAGGAGGAGGAAAAGCAGGAAGTTTGTTAGAGGGGAGGTCTTCTACATATCTGTCTCCAGGGAACAAAGAGAAAATTAAACACAATATAACATCCTGGGTGAAAAACCACTGCTATGACGCATTTCAAGAGGGCAACATGAACAAAAACTCATCAGCATTTGTATATATTCCCTGCTAAACTGTTCCCTAACAAAAGATTCTCCACTGATTATGTTTGACCATGCAGTTGAGCAATGCATTAGCATTCTATTTAAACTGTACCAAAAAGTTCAGTTTCTTCTCACAGATATAACTGCTGTGCTGATTCTAAAGTTACTTTTTTTTTTCTAAAGCATGACTAATTACCACAACAACCTTGCCAAAAAAAATAGCTACTTCACTTTTAAAATATGCTTCACAATAACATTTTCATTCTAAAATACAAGTCATGCCTTTCAGGCAGCTGCAATATAATTTAGGAAAGTTTTATCTACGGATATTTTTCAGATTTAACTGGCTAATCAGGACTGTTGACTGTTTTTCCTTTGCATTTCAGAGAATTAGCTAACTGCCTTAAATGGCAGTTTCTTTGTATAACAAAGAATAATCTGCCTGCTGCATCTCATTCAGTACTTTGCATATCTGCAGTATTTTTCCATGTAACAACTTCATTAAAAAAACCCCCAAACCAGCTCATCTCCACAACATGCCTGTGGCAAAGGCTCATTGTTAGATCTGTTTACCGATCAAGAGACAGAGGCACTGAAGTTTCCACACAGACCCGGGTGTGGGAAGGTGTAACTGTAACACTCTATCAATGTATGTTATTATTATCTTCACTTCCAGAATCTGTTCCTGACTATTAAACCCAGTATTAGAAATCTTAATCTTAGTTCATTCATTCAATGTGAGTGAAGGAGTGAGTGGAAGACTCGTGAGGTAAAAAAAAAAAAAAAAAAAAAAAAAAAAAAAAAAAAAAAAAAAAAAAATTCCC
>WAAG01002831.1:7212-28004 GCA_013390105.1 Tichodroma muraria | reverse complement strand
CTCTCGGGGGTCGCTCCCGCCGCCGCCGCCCCGCCCGCGCTGCCTGCGCCGCCCTCTGCCGCCCTCTGGCGGTACCGCCGCGGCCTCGCACCGCCCCTGCAGCCCCCGCGCTCCGGGCTCGTCCCTGGGGACACCCGAGGGACACCCGGCCTGTCCCCGCCCGGCCGCGCTCGATTCCAGTGGCTTTCAGTCTTCTTTCAGCTGGATATGCCCAGCACTGGCTGTTCATCTCCTCGTGATGATTTTAAAGCTTCCCGGTACCTGCAGCGGCTCCGTGGGTGACACAGCCCCATGGCCCCACGGGCGGCTCAGGACACCCACGGGCTGCAGATCCTTTGACACCACTCTCCTCCAGAATTCCAGTCTGATACACAGCTTATTAACTCTAGGAGATTTGAGAACAGAAGCACAAAGTAACTTCACCGTTTAAAAGAAGTTGCACGATGCATGATGACAAGATAAGCAAAAAAAAATTATCTTCCAATTGTCGGTTCCCTCGAGTTTTCCTTCTATTCTTGAGTGTTTGAATTCAGGATTGCAAACTTCACACCTTGGGTCTCTGATCTCCTGGCTTGTCCTGAAATGTGGACTCTGGTTCTACAAAGAGATTTCTTTGGCAAAAGTATGAGCTCCTATCTAAATAAAAAAATCCCATTCTTACACTCCTGCTCTTCTCTTTCGGTCCATTTCAATTTTTTTTAAACCCCACTCCAACACTTCTTTTTTTCCTTCTCCAATAAAAATTCCTCCTTCTCCCTGCAGCTAAGCACACGCAAGCAGTCTTCTTCCAAATTAGATAACTCTGGCATTTCCTTGGGGAAAGAAATTCAAACCCTACAAGTCCAATTAACAAAGCAATATAATTTTACTTGAGTCACAGGTAGTACTTCCTTAAACTCTGAAATCTCCCATATTTTCTGCACTTCAAGATACTTGCTTTGTAACTGGCCTGCAAGCATTCAGTCCTGCAAGAGCAGCACTTAATGCAACTACTATTCAGCAAGAAGGAAGTTGGACTTCGGTCTCTCACAACCGAAATTCTGTATCTCAGTTTTATCTTAAGATCTAAGTTAATGGTGTTTCCTCCCCAGCTGAGCAGTCCTGAGGAATTTATACCGAGGGGAATGCTGGGGGTGTCTGACTTAGCAAATGTTCAGATCGAAAGGATTCTCAACAGACATCCCCGAAGGGTGACTGACCTCAACATGAGAATACACTGAGAACGCTCCAGACTGCACAGAATCACATCTGGAACGAGCAGAAAACTCCACCATCACTCCTGACTGAAGGCTGCAAAAGTGCCAGTGCCTACAGAAGGTTGTTTTCTTGTGGGTCTTTTTGTTCTGGTGTTTTGGGGTTTTTTTCAAATGAAAGTCCTAACTGCCAACCCTTCTTCAGCACTCTTATGACTTCCAAGCAGTTTTCCAAAACTTGGCTGAGTATTCTCTCAAGGACACAGTCTGGATATGTGTTTACCTCACTAACAAAGGACATCTCAGTTCCGGTCTTTTCAAATTTCAATGCAAGCAGCACAGGCTCATCAAACCCATGAAACAGAAAAGGATTATGGATAGCAGGTGTCCAAAATACCATCTACTTTAGCAATCTGGAGTACTGGTAGCAGCAAAAGCAATTAGAGTCTGAACTCAAGAAAATCTGTTTTTTACAGCTCGGATAGTTAAATAGTGAACAGATTGACAATGGAATCTCTGGAATCTCTCTTACTGAAGTGCTTAGAAAACAGATTAAATAAATATCTGTCAGGAATTGTGTTGGTATGATTGATCCTGCCATAGCCCAGGAGAATATACTGTTGAACCTTTGAATAACCTTCCATCCCCCCTGCTTTCTTTTTCTGAGTCACTGAATTGCAGCATCTGCATCATTGTGTTTTAGTTAATTTATCTTTTAAAACCACACTCAAAATTAAACATATTTAATTCAGCCATGAAACAGCAGATGATCACAGAAAGCTCACAGCCTTATGGCCATGCTGGAGAAGAGTAAGCCTGGAAGAGGGAGATTCCAGCAAGGCAAGGGGCTCAGAGGCAGGTGTGAGGAGCTGGGAAGGTGTGCTGGTGCCAGGAAACTGTACCAAGGCAGGGAGCTGTGTCTGCTGTTCTTGCTGCTGATGGAAAAGGACAACACCGGGAGGACTGGCTGCCAGTGCTGAGAGAGTCTCCTTAGCACAGGGCCCTGAAGCAGTGTCCAGCAGCAGCCAGGGCTGGCTGTTCCCAAAGGGAGAGCAAAGCAGGAGCCCCCCAGGCCAGGGGCTCCTCCCAGCACTCAGGTGCAGCTCCAGCGCACCTGAGCACAGCAGGAGAAACAGGGAGAACACAGAGGACCACAGGGAACACAGAAAAGGAACAGGGAGTGGAACCCACTGACAACCCCAGACAGGACAGGAGACAGTGACACTGGGGCAGAGCAGATAGAAATGGGTACAGGGACAGCACCGGGCACAAGGCACATCCGAGGGGCCCATCCAAACCACCCCTCTCAGACAGGGCTGGGATCCCTCCAGCAGGTAGGGACCAAACTCCCAGCCCTGAGCTGAAAGGGAGCTTTGTGAAGGGTGTGGATGGAGGGTCCTGGTGAGGCTGCTCAGAGAAATTGTGACTTAATGTCCCCAAGGCCCTGATGGCTCAAAGCTGGCCCTTCATGTACACTGAGAGAGGTAAAGATGGCAGGTGGACCACAGCCACACCTCCATGGTCTGTCAGTCTAAACAGAATTACTCCAGACAGCTGCTAATTCTGACCACCTGAAGCTTTGACTTTACTAAATGCAGACCACTTTGTGTCAAGTCAAAACAAGACTAGAGAGGTTAGTATAAAAAAAGAAGATGCCCTGACTAGAGAACAAAAACGTGTGACAAAACTTCAGTGATACTCCTGACAGTCTTTGTAGAAATATTAAACTACTGGCTAAAAAGTAAAAGAAATTCTGTATACCACTCCAAAAAAACTCAAAAAAAAAAAAAAAATCTAGACCAAACAAAGCCAAGCAAGACCAATAGGAAAGTCTTCATTTACTAAGAATAATTTACAGAAATTTTTCATTATGAAAGACCTCAAATGACTGAGAGGTTCTTTTAAATACAAATGATGGTATAATTGAGTAGGGTAAAGCATGCTTGACTTATCAATAATATCACTTCTCATGTAGCTGAAATTAAGCTTTTGCTGAAGTACCACACTGAATTTGGCCTATGAAAAGAGTATTCATTTCATTAGTTTTAATAAAATTGTATGGAATCATTGCTCAATGATTTGAGGATGGGACTTAGCTCAGTGAAAACTATAATCAAACCAGCCTTCCAAAACCAAAAATAATGAATTAATTCTTGGAAATGTTCTTCAATCAGTTTCTAGCAAAGAACCCTTTCACGCCACGAGTCAGGTCAAACTGCCTGTAGCTCTCAACCTCTCATGTTGCTAAGATGGAGAAAAATCTTTGTAAGAAAAGGCAGAAGTGTACATGTAACAACATTTAATTGCACCTGAGCTGAACAGAAAACATTTAACAGTAAAAGCAACTATTTTTAACATATTCTACTATTTAAGATCTGACAAGTGGGTCTATGCTCTACCCAACTCTTTTGTCATCTGCTTCAGGCAGTTCAAATCACAAACCCAGCTTCAGTGTCACTTGAGAAGAGCTGAGCACTTGAGATTCTCGGCAGCTGCTACCAACAAGGAGTGGAAAATCTTGGACAAGGTTAGCAGGAATATTTCAAATTGCACACGTGATCCAGAGGGCAGGGACAAGATCGTGGAACCCCCCACTTGAACTCTGCACCATTACTGCAGATTATTCCAAGGTACTCAAGACAGTTTCTCAATTCAGAATTTATCTCTGCACAGCCCTGTAGAATGGAGAACAGAGGGAGAGCAACAGACAGTTGTTACGGACTAAATTTCAAAAAGGGGAAAAAGAAAGACAAATCTTCTTCCACAAACACATCATTTTTTGCCAGAAATGATGGCAAAAGTAACTTTATTTTTTCCTGGAGCTTTTTTAGCTAATTTAGTTCAAGCTTTTCAGTCATTGGCTCTATACTAGTAAAAACCTACAGAATTTGAATTTATCATTTAATTTTCCTCCTTTTCCTAACAAAATGTACGTGACTAAGTCCCCGTTAATAAATTAAGGGGTGATTTCAATCAATCTTTTAAACTTGTTCTGTGATTTTTTTCTTTCCTGACATTGCTCCATCCCCCCTGAGAAAATAATCTTAATTATTTCTAAGCTAAACATCCATTTATATACACAAGACTACTTAAAATACAAACATACGTTAAACTGAGCTTTGCTCTTTTATTCACAAGTATTTATTTGCAATTTTTCCATCAGACCAAGCCCCAAAGAAGTGCTGTCTGAAAGGGAACAAACACACAATTAACAGAACCTCCAAGATCTCTTCAAACATCTGTCTGCTTGTAACGCAGATAAATACCCCAGATACTTCTCAAAGTCTTCTAAGTATGCTGCCATTGAACATACTAATTTTCCCTGCCAATTGTACATTTTTATGTAATAGAAACTAGGTTGATGTCAAAGAACTGAAAATTACAAACCATATGTCACACCAGAAGCAGCTTATAAAGATTAGCATATTTATAAGACAAAAAATGCATTTTAAATAATGCAAATATGAAAACATCTTTTATTTGTAAAAGCATTTTCCCTCCAAATCAACCTAAAGTATGCTTTTCTACTCCACTTTTACAAGATAAAGGAAATTGGATTTCATTCTCTAGGAAAGATCTTAGATAGAGTAATATCTGATACTGTGAAAAATGCCAACAATCAATAATTTATCTTTTCAAACTGTAATTCTAGGCTCTAAACAATAATCCATTTTGTCAAAGATAAAACACAGAAGTCAGTCAATTTGGTAATGGTCATAATGGCCCAAAACATTCCAAGCTGAAAACCACATAGGGCAAGACTGAACTTAAAACTCTAATTTTTGACTGAAATCCAGTATTTTTGACAAAAGACTATTTTTTCATGTTTGTGAAATTCATTTCTCAATTCATTTTGACAAACTTTTTAAACCAGCACTTTTTAAACTTTTTTAAAGCCCATTCAAAAAGTGTGGAAAGCCATGCTAATTGAAGATGAACAATTAAAACCACGTGTTTTCATCATATGACCAATATGCAAATTAAAACATTATAAAAACCTAAACTAGTGGACAATTAGCAAGATATGCTTATCGTTATTATGGTCATTAACTCTCAGAGCAGCAATAAAGCCAGAATAATATTTGTCTGCCTCCCAGAGATGTGGTTCTCTGCAAAGCTGAGGGACCAACATGAACTTCAATGTATTCCTCACGAATTTTGTTTTATTCCTTCTGTTGCTGATACATCATTTAGCAAACTGAATTATCAAAATAATCATAGAATCAGTGAGGTTGGAAAAAGCCTCCAAGATCATCGAGTCCGACTGCTGACTGATCACCACCTTGACCACCAGACCATGCTACCAAGTGCCTTCATTTTTTCTGAAACACCCCCAGGGACAGTGACTCCTGCACCTCCCTGGGCAGCCCCTTCCAGTGGTTAACCACCCTTCCAGTGAAGAAATTCTTCCTAGAATAGCAGGCCAGAGAAAACTGTGTGCTAGTTAAATATATATTCTACCTAACAGGAAAATAATTTTTATACAAGAGTCCTCATAAAAAATTCTCAGAAAGTTTTCAAAATGTAAAAACTGACTAAAAATAACTTTCAATTAATAATTAAAAACACCGAAAAAAAAATTTTAAAACTCCCTTGGATGATGAGGCCAGTTTTCCCCATTACTGTGGCAGGCATTTTAAAAACCTAAGGCCCCAAGTATCAGATTTTTTATATTATTAGCACTGCTCTATGAAGTAGTCAATATAATAAAGTCTCTAGCAAACTCTGATCAAACCATATTCAAAGGTTTGCTTCTTCTGTCTTTATAATTCTCTTCACTTCAACTGAGAGCACTCATACAACTTTATGATACACCACTAATAATCTGTAATAGAATTAAATGGGTACTTTCCAGGAAGTCAGCAGTACAGCTATGAGAGTATTTTTGTTGCACAGTTCTTTTAACGTACTATTCATAGCTGAGAAAGTACTTTAATTTCCCTAATTAGCTGTTCAGTAATACAGAAATATGCTAATTAAAATCTATTTTTCTTCTCTTAAATTATGTCATGCTGTCAAATAGATACAAAAAATGAATGAAGGAATGATATTTGCAATATCAATGCAATATTGACATTGTGCAAGTGCTCCACCAGCACTTGCTCCAATTATTTTGCCTTGAATGAGTTTGCATTGTTTAATTGTTCAGAACTTAATAAACAATTCTGTAGATGATGTATGAAGAGAAAATTGGATCCAAGATGGTCAAATAGTAACCAAGACACTATAGAAGATAAATGATGAAGAATTCCTTTGCCATTCTGACCACAGTACTCAAACTCTTCTACCTGCAGCATTATTAACTGGAAGTGTTAAAAAGAGAGGATCCAGGAGATGGTCTGTGCTAAGTAGGTACCATTTTAAACCAGTTTTGGGATGTGCTATTTGAAGTGTAGCAACACTAATCCTTGCTGGATGTGCAGGAACTTGTGGCTTCCATGCAATCTCAAAGACTCCATGTTGATTTAGATAAACAGGTGAGACCTCCTGGCACCAGAGGTGCTCCAGGGTGAGAGAGACAATTGCAAAGGCCTCAGGATCAGAGCAGAGCTCTGCCCTCCACAGCCCCCTAGACCTGCTTAGAGAGAACCCTCGGCAAGAGCCTCGGCTTTTAGCTAGTTCTCCTTTTGAACTTTTTTCCCTGTACCTCATAGTTGCGAGATACGTGCTCTATTCTCTGCCCAGGTGGATGGCATCAGGAATTTATAGACAAGAACTCAAGAAAGATCCTTCATCTTCCAGCATGGAAAAAGCCATTTATGCAGTATCTCTGTTTTCTCCCACACAGGACATCCATTCTGCTAACTAAAGTCTCTGCACTAGCAACGAAAGAAATAAATTAACAAACAACACCAAAAAACTCAACCAAAGGCAGGCAAAATAAAAAGGGGCAGGGGTAAAGGAAAGCTCTGGGAATACGGAATGCTTGGTTTTACAGGAAGAAGTTTCTACAGAAGAAAAAAGATACATCATAAAATATCACGAATTCTATCAGTGATTTTTGAAATCATGGCAACTAGAGGAAATCCTTTTCATTTATTTACTTGCATTTTTCTGGACTGTGAAATACCTAAAAGCTGAACAATTCTAAATATCTGTGTTACTGAGAACAAATATCTTTCCTTTGGATCTAGGTAAAGGAAAGGCCAGAGTTCACAATAAATACTGCCTTCTTGAGATTAGGGGATCTACACCTCTGGAATAGCCACGTACCGGCAAATGCAAACCCACAGTTCAGTATTGCTGTTTCTGTCTGGAACACCTTCATAAACAACTAGTAAGATTTAAGACTTGGGAAAAGTACCTTATTTTATTAAATAGCTCACACATATTCAATAGAAGATTGATGGTTATGGCTGTCTTTTACTAACTTGAGGAGCCATCCCACTGCTCTGTGCAACTTGATAAGCAACATTAGTCAAAATGTGCTACATTTTTTTCCTTGCTATACATAAGAAGATATTGTCTCATGTCTTGTCTTTCCCTGGTTCAAACAAAATTTCTGTCTAAAAAAGCTTATCATGGTTTTGATCATGTCAACAACCTGATTCTGTTTATATTCTTAAACCTGTTATACAGAGCCAGATTATGACATAAAAGCAACCAACCCAAAAAAGCAACAAAAAACTAAAGAAACTAAAAGTGAAACCAAAACATGGAACTCCCTGGCTTTATTAAGAACTGCTATGAAAGCTGTCTTTCTCAAAAGTCAAGTATTTCATCATAAAATCCTTACATTTCAACAGACGTTTTACCTGGAAAGCATATTACTTCCATCACCAATCTGAGTGAGACCAATATTTCAGTTCCTGAAACCTGCTGAAACACGTTCTTTTTAAAACACAGAATCCCTCACATTTGTTTAAGTGCAAAAGAGAAAAAAAAATTAGATAAGAGTGACAGTAAGAAGAGGAGAGCAGTTTACACATTGACACTGAGGATCTTGATTGGAATCAATCTGTGTAACTTCAGTAACACTTATTAATAAACCCCATTGTATACATTACTTCTTCTACCTAGCAAGTTTTAAAACCATCGCAACACAACTGAAGCTTTTAAATGTCTAAAGGAAAATTACGAATCTTGTAACTGCAATACAAAGATTTAAAGCTTGTAACTCTTCAAAACTGTTTAAAGTATAAAGCACAATGCAGAGAAAGTTTCTAACATGTAAGCGCTACAGAATGTAGGCGAAAATTAAAATCACTTGCTTTCATACATCACATTATTATGTTAGTATAATTACATTTGTTATCATGTTCAACTAACTCATACAAATCTTACCCTTCCTTTTTGTATTAGTTGAGATGGTCTCCTCCTACTGAAAGCGTTCACTGCAATTAACTTCTGCAAGTTATAAAATACAAATGTGCACTATATAAGGAAAAATATAACGCCTTTCTCTGCTACATGAATATGCAATGATGCACTTCATGTAATTTCCCACAAATTTAAAAGCAGACTTAGTAAGTGACCAGTAGTTATGAGAGTCTCTTAGCAAGGACTCAAAGAGAAAAGGCTTCAAAGAACTTGAAACCTGTTGCCTTTAGCTGTTTCTTCAAAGATGGTACCTCAGAGCTCTGAACTCTTTGTTTCTGACAGAACTGCTTCACACACAGTGATATGAAAAAGCACCACTAAGTAATTGAAAAACCACAAGTGTTCTGCCTCTAACACGATTACATTTCACAATGCAGATTTATGAGATTCGAGATCTCCATTTAGGATCATGCCATTTCATACAGTTTCTCTCAGTCAATATACAAGGTACAAAATGAAAATGCATTTACAGATGCAGTCATTTGCTGATTTGAGCTGGGGATGAGTCAATTTTCTTCACAGTGGCTGGTAGGGGGCTGCCTTTTGCATTTTTGCTGAAAAAGAAATTGTTGATAACACAGAGATGATTCTGTTACTGCTGAGCAGGCCTTGCACAGAGCGAAGGTCTTTTGTGCTCCTCACCACTCTGCCAGCGAGGAGGCTGGAGGTGCACAAGGAACTGGGATGGACAGAGCCTGGACAGCTGGCCCAAGGGATATTCCAGACCATCTGGTGTCATGCTCAGCATGTGAAGCTGGAGGAAGAAGGAGGAATGGGGGATGTTTGGAATGATGAGTTTGCCTTCCCAAGCCATCGTTAATCACCATTAATGAGCTCTGCTGCCCTGGGAATAACTGAGCACCTGCCTGCTGAGGGGACAAGGTGAAGGGACCCCTTGCCTTGTTTGCACACACAGCTTTTGCTTTATCTGGTAAAATATCTTTATCTCAACCCATGAGTCTTCTCACTTTTACTCTTCCAATCCTCTTCCCCATCCCACTGGTGGCAGGGGAAGTGAGTGACTTTGTAGTACTCGTTTGCCAGCTGGGCTTAAACCACAACAGGCCATAAACACAAATCATACCTAGAACTCTGAAATTCAGCAATTTATGCATCTATGCATCTAAATTAAAAAAAACACCTCTTTCTACAAAAATCAGAACAGTAAAGGAACTTCTGACCAGCATCAGAAATGGGACTTCAGAAGCCTTGAACACACTGAAGACTTCAAAAAAACCCAATATATCAATCACTACAGACAGTTCTTCATCTGTACAGTACACTCTACTGCCAACTTACTACATGAGTTCTGAGTAGCTGTGTCTGGTGTTCTATTTGCCTTGATGCAGCATCTAAACAAGCAGGCAAACACAGTTTTTTCAGCATGTAGCTGCTTCTCCAGAATTTTGAGACAGCTGAGACTGCTGGACGTCTGGAAGAGAGCTGCAGATATGTATGAAGGCAACATTTGCCTTTCACTCAGAATAGAAGATTTGACTGAATTATGAGAATGCCGTATCTGGCAACTCTAGTACTGGTTTGGGGAGCTTTTCAGCCAAGGCAGTCATGTCATCAAAACTGTACTGTAACTTTTATCTTTTCTTGTACTTATTTGCTGTCTTTTCTGAGTTTCATATATATATATATATATATATCCCCATTGTCTTTGCCACATGTTAAAAGTTCCAACAGAAGTCTTCTGGTAACCGCACAAATCTGGACGTTAATGAAATGAGTGACAACGGGGTGCACTGCACGTGCCCAACACCAACATTCACTAATTGCTTACAGAAAATGTGCAATACGCCATAATTTACCAAAGCACCAATGCCTAATCACTTCACGCTGCAATGAATTTCAAGCAAACATGAGTAATTATGCCATTAGTTTTAATAAAGTGACAGCTAGCACTTACTCAACTCTAGTGAACATTTGCACAGAAGTTGGTTTATCAGCGTTTATCATGTCCTGCAGCTCTAGAGAAAGACTCTTAGAACATGAAGAATTCTTTCAAGATTTGTTGTGACATGTATGAACATTTGTTCACGTTAAGTGTGGAAATCCAAAATTACTCAGCACCTCCTTTTTTATACACTATATGAAAACTTCAACTTCACTTGCCAATTATATGGATGAGAACTGTCCATATCTGCCCATGGGATAATTTGCAGAGCCATCTTGTGTTTTCTAAGTGGCTGCTCCAGATTTTTTTTTATATATTGGAGTTGAACCATTTCAAAAATATAAAAAAAAAAAGAGCTTTTGATTTGACCTGGACTTCCTTAACAGAATCAGTAAGATTTTCACTCTTTGAGTTTAAACAGGCACAACAGTTAACAGTGCAGGTTTTTACTGACACCAATACACCATAAATACGTCTTGTTCAGGTTTTGGGTAGCAGAATCCAGTATATGCAACCTGAAAATTATACTCACAAGAAACCTGAATGGCATTGACAAAGCATCATTTTAATTATGATGCATTTACATAGTGAATGTAACATTGAATTACCGGCACTTAAAATTCTAAGTTTGACATGAGTGCCATTGACTCAGAATTCTCAAATGAAGATTCAGAAAAATATGCTTAAATATTTGACCCATTAAATGCTAATAATAAGTGATATATAGTTAATTAAATCTGAGTAAGATTGCTATCAACACTTGTATAGAGAAATTTGAAATGAAGATGTTAGGTATTACATAAACAGCTTGAAAAGTTTTCAAAATACAAATCTTGCTTTGCTATTCACTGCTGCTTCAAACTTGTGTATGAATGGGAGGTTTATCTTGAAAGTCACTTGAAATTTCTCTGTTGATGATTTCATTAAACAATAGCATCACTAGCCTATCTTGTAATTGAATTAAGCTAAGAGTCAATTGACCTATTCTCCCATTTCCCTGAAATAAAACAACTAAAAGTGAAATTTTAGCCTTGTTCTATGGATAATGAGCACTGGCATGATTAGGCTCTGTGAACAGGAAACACCTTCTCTCAGTCAACTAATTTCATGAAGTTACTATATAAAATATGTATTCTTTTCAAGAGGAGAAAAAAAAACCAGAACAAAACACTGACCTCTCATTAGTTCTTAAAAGCTAAGAACCTTGCACAGTAGTTCCAAGAGAATATAACACACAGCCTTAAAAAAGAAGTTTAAGAAAAAAAAGAAAATATTCTTTCTAGTTAAAATATGGCATTTTAAAAAATTATGGTTGCACATGCCAATGCAGGAAACTAATTTAACAATATTCCACATATCTTTCTTCATTTAAGATACATCTGATGTTGTTCACAAGTAAATAGTTATGTTTGTAAAAACAAAACAAATTCTAGAGAGAAATGGGAAATTAGTTGATAGAATTTATCTTAAAATCTGGTGTTTGAAGTGGCATTAAAATGGTTTTTAATTTCAGTTACTTCATCTTCAAAACCAAATCTAATGTCTTCATGGCAATAAAAATAGCAAAAGGTGAAACACAGGCGTTACTGTTCTTGATCTCCCACCTTAGACTCATCTGACATTTAAAAAAAAATGCTGGGATAATTTATCATTAAACAATCTTCCTGCTCATCTGCTCTCGACAAGGCCTCCAGCACAATAAAAGCCCTGCTAAACACAACGCCAGTGTCCTAGAAAAGGCACTCTTTGCCCAGGGAGAGGATCACGGCAGGATCTGCTCCACATTGCAAGAGCAGAACCAGAGGGTTTGAGCCTCCTCCTCAGCCTGTCCCTAGCAGGAGGCATGACTTGTACGACAACAGCACGGAGGAGCACTAATCTGAGAGCAGAAGCACATTGGGGTAGAGGCTGTGTCAGCCTGAGACAAAGGGATAAAGACAACAGAGGGAAGAGTGAGACACACAGATGGATGTGCACACAAACAACAGCGCTGCCTTCACCACAGCACAGCAGCATTGCCAGAGCACTACCAGCAAAGCTGCTGTAAAAGTTTTTTATGCATCACAGCATAAAACAAAAATGCCAATGACTGTCTCCTCAACAACAGGGATGGCAGGGAAGAAAGCACAAAGGTGCTGGTTTGCAAATGTTACATTCACATGATAGGTAGGATCTGGGTTTATTCAATCTCTTGACCCCAAAGGAAAGGAAACAGTCACAAACAGGAGAAGTTGGTTGTACCTCTACAGGCACAGATTCAGGATGACTTAAAATTAAACTTACAAGTACACATGTTCAGAAATACTGACAGAGAATTCCCTTCACCTCCTCCCAAGCTCTTCAATACTCCAGCAATGTGTTCCATGTTATGATAAATGTACTACCTTTGAACTGCAGGTACGGCACTGCACCATATATTTCTTTTCCAATAATCATATACCACTTAGTTACTTCCAAGTATTTAGTCATGAATGGCCTTTGCACCTCTTGACAGATAAGAATTAAGAAACAAGGGACATTCATTCCCCAATGCACCAGCAAGACTGCAATGACAGCATTACTACTGAGTCTGTGTTTAACACAAATGTTAGGTGAGCAAACAGCACTAGTTTAACAAAATACATTTTTTCTAAGTGTCTAAAGCTTTTAAATATTTGCACTATAGTTCCATTATTTCCTTAGCACCTTTTCTTAAAAAGTAACATTGCTACTGAGTTGATCCCCTATGAACTCAATGCCAAAACCACATATCAAAGCCACAACATTCTCAGCTAATAAATACACAAAATTTGACAAATATGAACCTGAGGATGAAAGCAGTGTCTACCAGATCTTCTGGTTCTTTGTGTAATAATGAATTACAAACATCAGTTGCAGCCTGGAATCAATGTGGGACCCTTCTGGCAACACACAGTGGAGCTATGTTATCATTATTCGCTACTTTCTAGTCCAAGAGAGCAATACCCAACAAATTATTTTTTAGGTAACATGTTAGACCAAGGAGTTTATTAGGAAAAATATATGGCTTAGGGCTTAAAAGACCATAAAGTGGTTTAAAGACACCTAAGGGACATTGATTTATCTACCAGAATCAACTTTCTCTTTAGGCTGCTGCAATAGAGCATGGAAATGAGAAAAACAGGATTGAAGAATCACGTTATCTGCATAAAAAGTTCTAATGCTTTATTGTTTATAAAAATGACACTTCAAAAGCTATCTGAATGGTGTGACGTAAGATTGTACAATCCACTTCCACATCTTGCATTAAGTGCTGTTAAAGACTTCCTTTAATCAGAGTTGTTGGAGCTCANACCTCACTTCACTGTTTTCTCCTCGGGAGCAGCAGCCTCCACATATTTGTAAGAAGTCAGGCCATGTACAATCCCTTGTGTTTTGTCAGAGTTGGAAAACTCCCTCCCAGTTGAAGCTGATCTTACGAATGCTGCCAGGGTCATGCCCCAGCCAGGCCGTCCTGTCACCTCGTTTGCATTGTCCCTGATGCCTGTGTGACCCCAGTCTGAGCTAGTTCAGAGAGCTGAACAGCTGAAAATTACAAGCATTCCCCTTAAAAAGCCTGGATCTACATTTCTAATCTTAGTGAGGGTGCCATTTGTATTGCACCTCAGGGGCATTTCACTAACAAAATACGATTAGCAACAGACCAGTGTCTATTCTAGGAATAGATTTGTTACTTTCTGTAGCAAAGGAAGAACAAAAAGTCTCTCTTTGTAAACCAAAAATACAAATGCAAATGATACACAAACATCACATACATCTAGAAGTCAAGAATCTGTGCCAGGAGCAGATCCTACAAACCCAGTCATATATGTTTAAATGCAACGAAGTTGGTACCACTTCAAAATAAAAGGGTCCTCCCTTCTCAGCCATGTCACCCTTGGAACTCAGACCTGCAAGTGCTACATGAGCTAGTTCCTACAGCACCTTCCGGGGATGTGACATTCCAAAGGCCATGTCTGTAAAGGAATTGCAAAGTCTTACTTTACTCCAGGGGCAGATACAACTTCAGAAACCCCAAGTTCTTTGCGAACAGGCCTTTCCACAAAGTTACAATTTTGTTCTACATGAGCTCCATGTGTGGTGAAGGGTCATCTTTGAGGCACGTGCAGCAAAGAGTCCTTATTCACTAGAAAATACTCACTTGATAGTCAGAAATAGAACCCAAATCTCACCAATTACTTGCTTTCCAGCTGTAATAACTGTAAGTAGTCTAATCTAATGCCACGCTATAGCTGCTAACAGTTCTTCCTTTGGTTCATACAAAAGTCTTCTTGTGCTCAATTTAAAACATTTCAAGCAAATGAAAGATGGAGCCAAGCACTGACAAGAAAACAAAATACTGAAAAACTGATCACTGGGCAGCACTCAGTCTCGGTTCTGACTGTGTAGACAGGAAAAATAATAGGTATCAATTTAAACAATCATAATGCACATGCATAAAGAATTTGTATTAAAGATGCAAAGGTACCTTACATCTAGCATTTTGTAATCTCCACACAAATCTTACGAAAATTGTTCTATTTCATATGTTTGAACTTCAAGAAACACAGTCTTGAAAATAACATATCATCAATTTGTTCCTTAACAGCTATTTAAATACATATTATGTATGTACATATGCAGAGGGAGGAGGAAAGCCCTATTTCTGTAATGAACTCTGCATGACCAAGATTTTGCTCCATGAGGAATCTAATTGCTTCTAGTCAGCCCACAGATTCATCACAGCAAAAAGGTCCAGCTGGACCAAATAACCAGGCCATTCAGAATGAGGTGTTCAGGTAAAGCTGTACAGAAAGTTGATAAATGCATGGAAATCTTTTGAGCCAAGAATGTGTTCCAGACTTGTATATGTATGGTGATAAGAATGAGACAATAAAAAGTAATAAATAAAATCCCTCTCAGATCTACAAAAGCCCAATCCCTTCACTTAACAGCTTCCTGGTAATTCACTTTGAGATTGTTTTTTAGTATTTCTATGGTTTGTTTAAGCAATCTTTAAAATATTAGTCATTTGCCTTCATTATTCAAAATACATGACTATGCACAGTGATGGCAGAACCTTCCAGAACAACTTTTCAAGGACACAGATTTGCCTTCTGTTCTTCTTACATGAGGTAAAGCCACAGAGCAGAACTGCCACAGCCTGTCTCCACACCCAGGTCATTCCTGCTCTGAGCATCTCCTGGCAGTGCATGAACACAATGATAATAAACATCCATTACTTTATGGTCTCCCTTCAGCTCTAACAGGACCATTACACTGCACTCTCAAGGAATCATCTGAAACACTGCACTTGGAATGTTAATATTTATGTGTTCCCAGCTCTTTGAACTTGCTGTAAGAACTCTTAAGAATAGGTACTTTTCCAGCAAGACATAAACATATAAAGCAAACCAAGAGTTACCACAGTAGAGAGAGTGAGAAGTTGCATGATCTGGCCACAGAAAATGCCAACTATCTCCACCCCAGTTCTATTTAGACTGGGCCTGGATCTACTCCTCCAAATCAATTGCTTAATTATTATAATTATATACACAAAAAATTCAACTGCTTAAAAACTAGCACATACTTAAAATGCTCATCTAAAGAAAAGAAACACAAAAGGCAAACCCAATACAAAATCTTGAGTTTCCAATAAACAGTAAGAGAGTCTTTTGAAATTAGAAATGGTTCCTTCTACATTTAATTCTTTTTCACTCTCCAGTAGGTATTGCCCTAATATTTCAACATCTCTCCATCCTTCTAACAACCAAATATTCTATGCAAATTGTTTATCATCTCTGCACCTAATGCAGTTTGAAATTTGCTTGAAAAGGCTTCTTACATTCAGCATATTTATAATACACCAGACCAAATATTTGAATTAAGGAAGTTGGGCCCCAGAAACATTTTCATCTATCTACTGGGTCACGGCTTCTTTCAAAGCATGATGCGTATCAATACCACCTTAAACGTACATTCAGGTATTTGTAGAATTCTGAATACAGATTTGATTAAGTAGCATAAAAAGATTACAGTTCCATTGCCGTAAAACTAAGAAAAATCAGACAAGCTTCTCTTTCTTAATATTTAAAGATACCAGGCTCCTGCTGGAGAAGCTTAAAGCCTTGCTCTGCTTTTATCTATTTTAGAATCTTTCTGAACAACAGCCATCAATCCAAAGAAATATATTTTCAAAGTATTCTTTCATTCCCCAACAAAAGACAGACATTGGGAAGGTACTTAAATCCATTAAGATGCATGTAGAGTAGCCTCTAGCAACTTCCAACCTATTTAAATAAGCAGAATTTTTCTATTTCCATACAAATATTCCAGTAGTTTAGTAAACATTTTGTACCTCAGTAGGCATCAGTGTTTGTTAATCTCATACATAAGGAATAAATTCCAGTGCTGCAGGAGCTCTGTGTATTCCCAGGACTCTGCCCAGGCATGCAGACCCCTGAGCCAGACGTCTCTGCAGGAGGATGTTCCTCCAAGTACAGTAGGCAACGACTGGGGCCAAGTGATTCACTCCTACCACCACCTCACAAAGTCTAATTTGATAATTATAGTGATTATCAATTAGCATCTCATCACTATTTGATGACACACGATGACTTGAGGCTAACTAGCATCTCCTACATCATTTAACAAAAATGCCACAAAAAGAGGGCTGGTGGCAGAGGCCAGCAGGCGGAGAGCTGAGTAAACAAAGGAATGTGCAACAGTTTGGGGGCTCTTACAGGGTAATTTTTCTGAGATGTGCCAGTGCAGACACACCCCCAAGTGTGAGGGGGCCCTGTGCAGAGCCCGGCCCTCACAGGAGTGGGAGCTCCATTCCCAGCCTGGGACGGGCCACAGCCTTTGTCTTCTGTACCTGGAAGTACAGAAAGTCACTCCCACACTGAGAAGCTCTGCACAACAACGCCGAGGTTCGAAGAGAATCCTTTCTTACTCAGGACAACAACCCGATGTACATTTTAGACTAATTAAACTCACTTTATAAAGGAAAAAGAAAGCAGATAAATTTTATATTGAAATCTGTAACGCAACTATCAGAAGACAGAACAGCTGAAAAGCTAAGCACAAAATGAATTTCCAAGTGGTTTTGTCTACAGTTCACCACTAGATCAGCTCACACATGGATGATCATTCAAGTTTGGAGAATACTCAACCAACCTGTTGCAGCTGAAACTCATTTCTTCCGTTCACCTTAAAGTATAAGACACTTGGTCTCAACAACTTTACCTGATCTGTTTCCTAGGAATGAAGAACCTGCATTTCAGTGTTGCCTGAAATACTTCTTATGCCTTTAATGGTGGAATAGTTATTATGGAAACATTAGCTGGTTATGGTGTTGTATTATGATTCATTCAAAAGAGCCATGGCCCATATATTTAGAATGATCATTTTTTTATCTTATAAAAAGATAGAAGTCATGTAATTCTCTCATGCATATGACCACATCAGTCCATTAGAAACTTCTGTGGCTGTAGCAGACTTTCCATTTTCATTAAGGACTTTTACAGAAATTGTCACCTTCTCTCTAAAGTAAATTTTTGCATAAAAATGATGAATGTCTTAGAATCCATTAGAATTCAGATTGCAAAAAGAACTGTAAGTTATTAATACAAATTTTGTGAAATTCCAATAGAAGTCTCTACATCAAGACCTCCACTCTGGTTTACGTGTCAAATAATTCTAAGAGGACTAAACATAATCTTCAGCATTATATAAAAATTAAAATGTATTTTGTTTCTGCATTACATAATTGTTTTATCTTTCATTGTTTCATGTCTTCTACACTTCATACCTTTATCTGCACCAATATTTTTCAGAAATAATGTATCTTATTCTCTTCCCTTCCCCTCCTTGCCTTAAATACTCTTAGTTACTTAAAAATAACTTGGTGTAAGGACTTTTTGGGGGGACAGTTTGTATACACTACACAACTCCCTGAGATATACAGTACCTGAAATTGATACTATTGCAAATTCTGAGTAATCTGAAATGAGCTATTGAAAAATTATGCTCTACTATGTGCTAAACAAAAGTTTCAATTCACTTTTAATCCAGTAAGATAGCTAGTTTACTACTAACCATAGAAAAACTGCTTTACATGGCATCTAAAATGATTCCTGAATCCATGGCACCTGAAACTACCTTTTATGATTTTTTTTTCATTTTTCATGTAAACAGCAAGAATCATCAGCATTAATCTGCCAACACGAAGCATCATACTGGTACCTATCAACAACAACTACCAAAAGAAAAAAGCAAAAAGTGACGTGAATTTTAATTTGCAGAGATAATTATGTCAGGTATATGGCTTGTTTCAGGATAACAATACCCTGTTAGGGCTTGCAGGCCTCAGCAGAAGTAATTTGGGAATAGCAGTGACAGCATAAACAAAGCACTGAGAATGGTTTATGAGGGTGGAGTCCATATAAAACACTGGATTAAATCTCTTCTGTATCCTGCGGCTCCAAACTTTCCGAGGATGCAGCAGTAATCCCAGAGCAGACAAACTACAGCAGACTTGGCTTCCAACCTCTCTTCCTCAACGCACGAGCCCCATGCACTTATTACAACTGAATGCACCGTTGTTCCCCGTGAAATACTTGAAAACAAAGAGCTAAAACACAAAGACTATTCCCCTTCATGGAGTATTAACTTCCGCTTTTAATAACTAACTCCTGGTCCCACACGATACAGTTCTGCATTGTCCAGCACACCCCACTTCAGGCAGACAATGCACACAGCAATAAAACTCAACCCAGCAAAGAAAGTGAAAGCTGCGTTTGTTCAGCGTGTTATTTGGCGCAGCCAACTGTAATGCTTCTGCCTGCCATTTATTGTTTACTCTGTCAAAGGATTATTAAGAATTAGGCTACATTTGGCAATTTTTTGAGAGGGGAATTTACATGCTAAGTGACTGACACTTGGTATTTAAAGTCTATTGGTCGACTCTGACCCTTCGTTTACAAGTGACTCATTTGACTGCAAGGATCTCTGATGTGGAAATGCTCAGATACGAATCAATTGCAGTTTTTGTCTCGGGTAAATGTTACTTGGCAATCTAAAAGAAATGAACAATGCTGAGACCGAGGCTCACATAGAATAGTGCTCATATGTTTAAAGAATTCCTTTTACATGCCTGGTTTAGTTCTAGTCGGAGGATTTATGACTCCCCTTCTCCTAATAACTTATCTCAGAGCACAGTGGTTTTAAACACACACACACACACACACACACACACACAAAACCAGCAGTTAACTCTTTAGCTGCCTGAAAGAACAGCATGGATGCATTTAAGTGAATTAAAAAAGCAGGTTTGGTGCTCATAGGGATTGTGATTCTCCGTAGGAGGTTGGGATAGGGTAAGGATAGGACTAGAAAGCAAGAGAAACATGTAGGTGCAGTTTGCAAATCCCTGCTCCATAAAGAAACGATTGTGTGACGAAGAAATGACGATTCCTACATGAATCAGCTCAGTGCGAATTCTGCAGTTTATCTCTGATAAGGATAAAAGTAAAAAGGTTTCTCTGTACCCGAGCAAGATTCCCTTCCTTTCAGAAGGCAGATGCAACACTTCTATAAACAAAAATGTCTCTAGCCCTACCTTGTGCCAGTGCTTGCAACATGTGGAGCTGAAGCAACAGAAACGCCCACCATCCCCGACAGAAGATGAAACAGAAGTTTAACTTTATCATCGTTCCGCCTCGCCTGCTATTCCTTCGGGCAATAATTTCGCGATCCACCTTTCTTTCAGCCGGTATTGCCTCACTGATCCCCATGCGATCCGACAGGCTGCCACTCCTGACAGCGCTCTGGTCATCGCTCATTCCGCGCCCGCGGGCCGGGCTCTCTGGGGAGGGTCGGGAGCCTGTGCCCCGCGCTGGGGGGGGAAGCGAAGCCCCCACTTGCCAGGATCGGCGGGCTCTTTGATTTGTGCTCGCTCCGCCTGCAAGCCGGGAGCAGCGCTCAGTGTGCCTCCCGCTACGACAGTCGCCACCTAAGTCAATGTTTCTTGTGGAGGTATTGATTGCACCAAAACAACCAGTCAGAAATGTGAAACACATGTTTCTCTGCACTGTCACATCCGATGCCTTCAGCAGAGAGGGAGTAAGTTCATGGGCGTCACTATTTAAGTAAATCCGGATCCTTCAGCACATCGCAAACAGGAACAGGGAGAAACTGATCCATCTTAGCAGCCACCAGTAGACAATCCAAAGAGAACCTTTTATACCGCAACACTGATGGAAACTGTTACCCCCGTCATTTTCATGGAGCGTGGTGAGTTCTCCAGCATGTGTCCCATTCTCCTGCAAAAACCCTCCGATGGAAGTGTTAAATTCTCGTAGATGGGGGGGGGGGGG
>WAAG01002830.1:19763-40128 GCA_013390105.1 Tichodroma muraria | reverse complement strand
TATTTATATTTTAAATATTTAAAATATAAATAAAATTTTTCCTTTCCCCCTCACTGCAGTGCTCAGATGTCCTCGGGACACTCCGTGGCCGTCATGGGCATCGACTTCACCCTCAGATATTTCTACAAAGTCCTCATGGACCTGCTGCCAGTTTGTAACCAAGATGGGGGGAACAAAATCAGGTAAAAGCTGCTCCTGCCGAGCACAAAATAAGTAAACTATTTATTTTCTTTAACCAGATGACCCAGAGGTCGTTTCCAACTTCATTTCTCCAAGGATTCTGTTACTTCCAGTGTGTGTTCTCTGATTTCCAGTAGAACTTGTGCTTGTCCTTCTCATACAGATTATGTGGATGTTTTTGTTATTCCAGGTCAAACTGCCATCAGCTAAATAAACAATCTGCAGGATTACAAAAGCAGAAGATAACAGATTTGATTTGATTTTTTTTTTGGTTATATTTAGATTTCTTTGAAATTCTGCGTAAAAGAAACATTCCTTATTAAATGAACACAGTGCCCAGTTCCTCTGTTTGTTTTAATTTTGCCTATTTAGTTCCTGTGAGCGTGTAAAAGTGGTACAGGATCTCAGTTATTCTAACTCCAATTATTTTGGGATCTTTTTCTCAGAAATCCATAGCACAGTCTAGGCAGAAGAAGTGATTTCATCTGGAGTATCCAATTTCAGACCCCTGGGTATCTTAATTGTTCCTTTTTTCAAAAATCCTGTGGGAGTGGGATAAATTCTGCTTTGGATCTTGGTGTAACTTGATAACGTGGTTTGGGCATTGCTGTTGGTTCCTTGTTTGTTTTTAAACCTTAAATTTGGGAAGGGAAGTGGTTTTCTGTCATCCTCCCAGTTCTTTTCTGGTTTGGGTATTTTTCTATATATTTTATGGTGTATGAAAAAAAACAAATCAGGATTTCTGGTTTGGCATCGCTCCCTCACAGTAAAAAACTGCTGCTGATCAGCAAGGTCAGATGCTTTATTCTGTTCCTGCATTCCCCAAATGAGGAATTTTGAGGCTGTTGCTCAGAGTTGGACCATTCTGATGTAGAAATTGGATCCAATGTTTCCAGTCTTGATATAAATGCAGGTGTTTGGGGTTTTTAGTGTATCTCTCCTAAGGATTTTCTGTCAGGAAAAAGAGCAAACACCACATCTCTATGTGTATTTCTAATGGAAACACCCCCAAAAATCCAAGTTTTCCTGCCTCTTTTGTACCCTAAAGAGCACAGAAGCTTCCCCTGCTCTCTGCTCCCCCCGAGCTGCTGTGGGTACCTGACACATCCCATGGGAATCCCACTGAAAGCTGCTCCAGCCCTGGATCCAGCCGGATTCCCGCTGTGCCAGGGCTGTGGCTGCCACCCTGCTGAGCTTTTGGGAACATCGAGTGGGGTTTGAACCTCCCCCTGTCCCCTCCGTGGCCACCGAGTCCCTGATGTCGCTGCCACCCCGGCCAGGGCTCCTGCGCCTTCCCCGGCGCCGCCGTCTGTGGCCATGGAAACGGGAGAGGGGGAAAAAGGGATGGACTGAACTCCCTGGATTCTGGATTGGGACTCAGATCCAGCGTGGGAAGAGCTGAAGAGGGAGGGGAAAGGCTGGGAGTGGAACAGGAGTGATTTATCCCCCACTAAAATCGAATTCTGAAGGGGGAGGGCATTAAAGGAGAGTGTGAAATCTCTCTTTAATTAGTCACATAGTAAATTAATAAACCATTAAAGCTTTCCAAGTTCATTAGGCGCTGTTCATTTCTGGCTCTTCCCCAATCAGACAGACAATGCACTGATGGCTTTTGCTTTCTGGTTTTAATCAGCTCTGTTTTCAACTCCTTGATGGCCCTGGCTCTCTGGAGCAGGAACAGATGGAAAAGCTTCGGGGAAATACCCAACACATTCTTTAGGGACATTTTGCAGGGAATTTGTTTCATGGCTCTGTTAAATGGAGACGTTTAAAAGCCCTTTAGGCCCGTGTTTTGTCTCACCCTGTTCCCCTGAAGCCCAGGGAGGTCTAACAGGAGGCTCTCGCTGTGTTTTGGGGGGCAGGTGCTTCATCATGGAGGACAGGGGGTACCTGGTGGCACACCCAACCCTCATCGACCCCAAGGGCCACGCGCCCGTGGAGCAGCAGCACATCACACACAAGGTCAGCCTGCTTTCCCTTGCCTTAGTCCTTACCTCTCGTTCCTGAGCTGCTGTTTGGGTCTGATCCCAAAGGCATCAAATCCTGCCTTTGCCCTTAGGAGCCTCTGGTAGCAAACGACATCCTGAACCACCCCAACTTCGTCAAGAAAAACCTCTGCAACAGCTTCAGCGACAGGACCGTGCAGCGCTTCTATAAATTCAACACCAGCTTAGTGGTGAGCGTGTTTTTCTGTCTGATTTTGCTTTTCAGAGTACTTTGGGTGGGTTGGCTTTCTGCTGGTGGAAACACAGGTCCCTGCCAGGCTCAGCAGCCGGGGCTGGGAGCCAGCCTTCCGTGGGGATTGGCCTCTGTTCCCCTTCTCCAGACACAAACCAGGCTGCACAAACAGAGTCCCCTGGCATCCAGGGGTTATGGATGGGAGCCCTGGCCAAGTGTGGCTGCTGTCTGCAGGGTCTCAGCCAGCATCAGGGGAAGAAGGCAGTTTGCTGTTGCTGGGTGAGGATTTTCCAGCTGTAGATGAGATGCGTTGCTTTGGACCTGAGCTGACCTCTGCCTCTAGCTCTGACCAGTGTCACATCCTCCTGTGAGGTCTCTAATAACTTATCTTTAGGTGTCCAAATAAATCCATTTACTGGTGAGCGTTCCCAGGCCGTCATTTGTGAGACTGAAATCTCTGGGGTCCTGCACACTTTGTGCTCACCAGGGATCCTGTGTGAGCTTCCTCTTGTGAGAAGTCTAAACCAGGGGCTGTCATCCCTCACAGAGCCACAGATCCACCCTGGCAAAGTCCCTCCACAATGATTCCAAAGCTGTCACACTGTGGGAGAAGATTTGAAAATATTTGCAAGTCATGTCAGAATACATTGATTTATGTCAGGTTGGCTTAAACATTTTCCCCACACTTGAAATGCCAAGTGGGAAGTGTGGTATTGGGAAGGAAATTGTGTAGGATGGAGCAGAAGCTTGTAAAAGGGAATCAGGAAGGAGTCTGCAGGAGCTGGGCAGTGCTGTGGTGGCCTTTTTTAAGGCTCAGGAAGTTTCCAGCATGTGGTGGTGGCTCCCATCAGAGCCTCTGGGGAGGTCATGAGGGCTGGAACAATGGGGATGGGTCAGCGAGCGCTGGGAAGGAGTGAAATGTCACCTCTGCTGCCACATCTCATTTTCACAAGCTGAGCCAATTCCTTTCTATCTTCAGCAAAGTCTTTTCACCCAGAAGTCCCTGGGAAGCAAAACTCACCCACCCCTTAACCAGCCTCTGTTTTGGGAGGGTGGCACTCCCTCACAAAAACGCGTGAGGGGAGCCACCACCTCTGGAAGCCGTGGCGGAATTCGTGTCCCCAGAGCTCTGAAAGGATCTCTTGGGAAGGGCAGAATCTTCAGCTCCCTGCAACGACATTTTACACCACCGACACCTTGTTTTTGCCCAGGGTGACTTGACCAACCTCGTGCATGGCAGTCACTGCTCCAAGTACAGGCTGACGAGGATCCCGGGCACCAACGCCTTCGTGGGCATCGTCAACGAGACGTGCGACTCGCTGGCCTTCTGTGCCTGCAGCATGGTGGACAGGCTGTGCCTCAACTGCCACAGGTGACAGCCCTGGGGTGGGCTGGGGACACTCCCGCCCTCTTCCCTGGTTTGAGCTTTGTAAGAACACGGTGAGCTCGTCGGTTAATTCAGTGCAAAATCGGGGAGAGTAAAGAGATGCTCTGCCGGTGCTCCCTGTGAGAGGCGCAGGCCTTGGGGTGTCTCTGCCAGGTTGTCGGAGAGTTGAAGCCAGGGGAGTTTTGGGTAGGTGATGCTGGAAGACACTGAGAGATTCAGTGGCTCAAGAGCAGGTACCTGTGAGCGAGCCCTTTTCTTCTGGCATAGAAATTCCCGTGGATTGGGGCTTTTTCTTTGAGGGGATCCAGGAAGTTTTGCCCACACCATCCTGAGGTGTTTGTAGCACTGCCAGGAGGGTTCCTTACATCCAGAGGGACTGGCTGCCTTTGGAATTCCAGGGATGGTCACCCACAGTCCTGATGCAGGACAGAGCAATCCCTGTTCCAGGGGAAGGAGCAGAGTCACTGGACAGCCTTTTCCCTGGGAACTGCTGCTGCAGAGCTGCACTGCCGTGGGGCTAAAACCCCAGTGGTGTCTGATGGGTTTCCCCCGTGTTTGCTGCCCTGCAGGATGGAGCAGAACGAGTGCGAGTGTCCCTGTGAGTGCCCACTGGAGGTGAACGAGTGCACTGGGAACCTGACCAACGCCGAGAGCAGGTGAGAGCCAGGGCACTGCAGGAGCAACTTCCCTGTTTGTCCTGCTGAGATCCAGCAGAATTTTTAGTACAGTTAAGCAGGTGACGTGCAGTGGGTAAAGATCATTTTAACGGGTTGTGCTTTGAGTGCTCTTGTGACGCCAGGCTTCTCTTTGCTCCGATGCAGGAATCCGAGCTGTGAGGTGCATCAGGAGCCGATGACTTTCACGGCCATCGATCCCAGCCTGCAGGATGCTCTCCCTCAGTGCATCAACACCCAGTGCAACCAGAGGACAGAGAGTGGGTAAGGTGGCCTTCCCCACCCCTTGGGATACAAGTATCCCTTGTATATCATACCAAGTATCCTTTGGGATACTCTCTTGTGGAAATAATCCGGTGGGAATAGCTGTGCTTTAAATGTTTTAACAAAGAAAATATAGGGGGGGAAAAAAAAAAAAAGCATGATGCCAGAATGAGGTTCTGCTCCTGGCACTGAGGGCTCATTTTGCTCGTTATGAGCAGTCTCCAGGGACCTGAGCTGGGTAAAACACACCATGCCCTGACCAGACTGCCCAAATCCTTTCTTCCATCTTCCAAAGGCTGCAGAGAAAGGCTGGAACTGCAGCCAGACTTCACCACACTGAGGAACATCTTACTGGAGGAGCTTATTGGAAGTAGAATTCTCGTTTTGCTAAGGCTGAGTGGTGCAGGAAAATATCAAAGCAGACAGAGCTGGAAAAGGGATGCCGGAAATGCAGCTCCCCTGTGTAACTTCCCTGGTTGTACTTGAGCACTTCCATGGAATTTTTTTCTGGCTAAACTCACGTGCTTGAGGGTTTACAGATGCTTTTGGCCTCCCTCTGTCTCATGGCTCTCAACCAGACCAAGCTCTGCAAAGGAGAGGAGTTAAACTGGAAAGTAACCGTGTCCTGCTTGGATGTTCCCATGCAGGGATTGCTTTGGAGTGCTGGACTGCGAATGGTGCATGGTGGACAGCGATGGGAAGACCCACCTGGACAAATCCTACTGTGCCCCTCAGAAGGAATGCTTTGGTGGCATCGTGGGAGCCAAGAGTCCCTACGTGGATGACCTGGGGGCAATAGGTAACTCTGCCTTTCTGAGCAGGTGCTGCCTTCAGCTGTTTGTGCTCCACAACATGCAGCAGGTTCTGCACATAACACTGACCTCTTAGCCCGGTGCTAAATCGGCATAAAGAGTGCACCAGGCAGCAAAAGATGTGGTGAATATCACCTTGTGGAAAATCCTGATGTGGAGCTGAGTGTAACTCTGCATTCCAGTCTTTAAGACGCACTCTCTCTGAATTCCATCTCCTATTCCAGGTGTGCACAGTCAAGCACACAGAAATCCTTGCAGAGCTTCCCCATGTCCCATATTGTTGATTTTACCCTTCCTGCACCTTCTCTGAGTTCCCTCTCCTATTCCAGGTGTGCACAGTCAAGCACACAGAAATCCTTGCAGAGCTTCTCCATGTTCCGTGCTGTCGGTTTAACCCTTCCTGCAGAGCATTTACGGTGTCGTTCTCCCTCTGCTTTGTCCCTTTTGCTTCAGGAGATGAGGTGATCACCCTGAACATGATCAAGAGTGCCCCCGTGGGCCCCGTGGCTGGAGGCATCATGGGCTGCATCATGGTGCTGGTGCTGGCCGTGTACGCGTACCGGCACCAGATCCACCGCCGCAGCCACCAGCACATGTCCCCGCTGGCAGCACAGGGTGAGCTCCGCTCAGGGACTGAACAACAGCGTGGGCGTGAAAAGGAATCCAGCAGCACAACAAAACCCAAAGGGAAAGCAGTCCCAAAGCTCTCCCCCCGGGTTTGTTGCAGTGTTCCCGGTTTCAGTCCGCGCTGGAGCTGTAGGGAGCCGGGCCTGGCGCAGGGGCTGTGTCTTGCTGCCCTCTCCTGGGAACAGCCAGCGCTGCTGCTGCTGCTGCCCGGGGAGCCTGCCCGGACCCGGAGGGGGATTTGCCAGAGCTCAGACACTAATCCCAGCTTTCTGCAGCTCGGCCCAGCAGATCCATCATGTGTTTGTTTTGTGCAGCTGCTGGAAGCTGCTTTGCACCCCCTTTTGCCTTGGGTTTGGGACGTGTCTTTTTTTCACTTGTGTTTCCTGGTTCTGGTCCGTGTGATGTTCATGGAATGTGTGTGCATAGAGAGATGAAACCATTGAAGTTTGAGAGGCAAAGTTATGTTGGGGAAGGGATACTGGTACAGAAATAAAGATCCAGAGGTGAGAACACCTCCCTGGAAGTGTTCCAGGCCAGGCTGGACAGAGCTTGGAGCAGCTTGGGATAGTGGGAGGTATCCCTGCCTGTGGCAGGGGGTGGAAAAAGATAGGCTTTAAAGGCCCTTTCCAACCCAAACCATTCTGGGAATTTAAGTGTGATCAGAGCTAATTCCTTCTACATTTGATCATCCCCCAGCTCTGTTGTAAATCAGTTTTTCAGAACTTTAAAGTGAGTTCCTTTCGGGGGAAGGTGGGATGAGGCATTTTCCTGCTATGCCAGCCCCATCCACGTTGGAAGAACAGACCAGTAACACAACGTGCTTCCACTCTTGTTACTGGGGTGACAGCTGGCAGTAAGGTGATGCAGAACTTTGCTCTCACCAGTTGTATTTTCTGTTTCTAACGCCATGTAGAAATGTCAGTGCGTATGTCCAACCTGGAAAACGACAGGGACGAGAGGGACGATGACAGCCATGAAGACAGAGGAATCAGTAAGTGCCAAACTACTGAAAAACTGTGAGATTAAATCAGCCATTTGTTTTTTAACACCCTAAGTTTGAATATGTGAGGAAGCCCTGTGCTGATCAGCAGTAGAAAATTGACAGAGCAGTGTTTTAGTTCAAACATACAGTGCACATTTAGTCTCATGCTGAAAATGACATTTTTCACTTTTAAGAGATAATTCTCCATTAGGTGTGGAGGAGTTCAGCCCCTTGTCATGGGCACTTCCAGAAACAGCTCTGATGAGCTTAAAAATTGCCACTGTGACAGCACAGGGTATGGAAAACTCTTCCCCTTTTTCAGCCTTAGGAAGCAGAAGCCAAGTCTGACAAGTATGGTCAGCAAACATGGCAGTAAATCTTCTTTGCATTGGTTTGGGGTGCCTGCACTTCTCTGCCATCCAATAAAAATGGCACTTTGCACGATCCTGGTGTGCTGTAAGTTGGGCTGGCGCACCCAAACTCCAGGGGAGCTCCAGTGTCAGACTGGATCCCTGGCTCTGGGCCCTCACTAAAACAATACTCGAGATCTGAAGCTGTGGTAACACTCAAAGGTGGAAAAACAAGCATATTCATGGCTTGCACCTACTGCTTCTCCACGTCCCTTTTTGTTTCCTTTGGAGTCAGCTGGCATTGCTGCCGTGGGATCCTCAGCGCTGGCACAGCCAGGTGAAGGAGCGGGGCTGGATCTTGACCCGTTGGCCCTTTAAAGCCCAGCTCTTAGCTGCTCCCTGTGGCTGGGCAGTGCCCTTCGGGGCAGGGCTGTCGAGGCCGCTGCCGTGCGGGTCGCAGGCCCCCTCTGAGGCTGCTTTGTGTCTGTCGCAGTCAGCAACACGCGGTTCATCGCGGCGGTGATCGAGCGCCACGCGCACAGCCCCGAGCGCCGGCGCCGCTACTGGGGCCGCTCCGGCACCGAGAGCGACCACGGTGAGTCTGGGCCCTCGCTCCCCCGAGGGGTGGGGGGCTCGATTTCCTTCAGCAGGCTGGCTCCTTGCAGGTGAGGCAGCCAGAACCAAAGCCAGGCGGAACGCTTCGCTCCTTCTTGCTTTGCTGTTGGGCAGTCGTGGCTTGGCTGGAGCTGAGACCTCGCTGGGGTCCGCGCCGTCCTCCCGAGGGGCGGCTCTGCCCTCTGCTCCCTGCGACAGGGACGGGAGCAGGGAATGCTGGAGCTGGGCCAGGAAAAGGTCCTTCCCCCTGAGGGAAATGCAGTGACAGGACAAGGGGAATGGCTTCCCACTGAGAGGGAGTAGGATTAGGTTAGAGGTCAGGAAGGGATTGTTCCCCGGCAGGGTGGGCAGGCCCTGGCACAGGGTGCCCAGAGAAGCTGTGGCTGCCCCTGGATCCCTGGCAGTGCCCAAGGCCAGGGTTTGGAGCAGCCTGGGATAGTGGAAGCTGTCCCTGCCATGGCAGGGGTGGAATGGGATCATCTTTAATGTCCCTTCCAACCCAAACCATTCTGGAATCCTGTGATCTTCCAGCACCTTTAAGCAAATGCTGGGCACCATTAGGCTCAGGGGGTTGCGATGTGTCTCCCCTGCCCTGAGATGAAATCTCCTTAAATCTGGAAAGCTGCTAGAAGGGTGTAATGCTGTTGACTCATGAGGAGGCTTAATTTATTAGGAAATGAGGAGGAGGAGGGCTAGACAAGGCAGTCTGCAAGCTGTCAACTCTGCAAGGCTGGGGACCTTCCAGCAGACCTGGCCCAGCACTAAGGCTCTGGTTGCACTAATGGAATTGGGGCAGGAAACCCAAAGGCCAAAGCCTTGGAATGTGGATGAACAGATGTCTCCTAGACAATCTTGCTCTAGGAGGAATTACCCTGGATTTGGGGTGAGATTACCTGTGCTGAGGCAGATTTGCCAGATTAATGCTCCCTTTGCTCCTTTTCTTGCAGTCCCAGCAAATCCTTCCTATCTTTTAGTCATCCTGGGTTAGCAGGGGAGCTGTCTACCTCCATCTGGAATGTGCACTGCTATTTTTAGTTTCTGTAACTCCATCTTCTTCAAAGGGCTGCCCAGGCTTCTTCCCCAATTCCTCTGTGCCAGCTCCAAGCCATGACTCAGAGCATGGGAAATGGGAGGCAGCTTTGGGGACTCAGCTGCTATTTTTACCCCCTTCCTTTTAGGTGTCTCCAGCTGAAAACCTGACTGAGATGCTCAGGAGCACCAGCGCTTCCTCAGCCTTTGGTCCTTGTTTTTTGAGAAGGATTTATTTCCAATTAAAGCAAGATCTTTTTCCTTTTAAATTTCATTTGGGTTTGCATTTAGAAACGCTGAGGGGGAGTTGTTTGCCCTGCAGCCTGGTCTGAGTGGGAACAGCTGGTTTGGATAAATCCAGGTTATATCTTAACAGATTTTTTGGGGGTGGTATCTCTTACGTTTTGGTTTGAAATCAGTGCCAGCAATCCCATTGTTACAAACTGTTGAACACGTGGGTGCTGTTACTGTTTGGGGTGGCACAAACCACAGGTCCCCAAAGATGATGGCAGGGAAAGGGAGCCAGTATGGACTTAGAGGAGAGGAGGAGTTCGTTGGGTTTTGTTCTGTTAGTTAAGAAAATTGTCTTACACCCTCTCGAAGCACTCTGCGTGTGATTCCATGAAGGGGCCCAGGCAGCCCTGGGAATTCTGAGTGGCAGGGAAAGGGATGTGTTATGGACTTAGAGGAGAGGATGAGTCTGTTGGGGTTTGTTCTAGGAAGAAAACAGTTTTATTCCCTCTCTAAGCACCCTGTGTTGATTCCATGAAGGGGTGCCCAGGCAGCCCTGGGAATTCTGAGCCTTGCTGCTCCTCACTGCTGCTGTTTGTTCCCAGGCTACAGCACGATGAGCCCTCAGGAGGACAGCGAGAACCCGCCCTGCAATAACGACCCGCTCTCGGCCGGCGTGGACGTGGGGACCCACGACGAGGACCTGGAGCTGGACACGCCGCCGCAGACGGCCGCGCTGCTGAGCCACAAATTCCACCACTACCGGCTGCACCACCCCACCCTGCACCACAGCCACCACCTGCAGGCCGCTGTCACCGTGCACACCGTGGATGCCGAGTGCTGAGGGCACCGCGGCCGCCACGGCCACCACCTGCAGCTGTGGCACTGGGGACACCACGGCCACCACCTGCAGGCTTTGGCATGGGGGACACCACGGCCACCACCTGCAGGCAGCCACAGCCACCACCTGCAGCTGTGGCACTGGGGACACCGCGGCCACCACCTGCAGGCTTTGGCATGGGGGACACCACGGCCACCACCTGCAGCTGTGGCACTGGGGACACCACAGCCACCACCTGCAGGCAGCCACAGCCACCACCTGCAGCTGTGGCACTGGGGACACCACGGCCACCACCGGCAGGCTTTGGCATGGGGGACACCACGGCCACCACCTGCAGGTCGCTGTCGCCATGCACACCATGGATGCCAAGTGCTGAGGGCACCACGGCCACCACCTGCAGGCTGTGGCATGGGGGACACCACGGCCACCACCTGCAGGCTGCTGGCCCCGTGCACTGAGGACACCACAGATGCCACTCCCAGAGCCACGGGGGCTCTGCTGCTCCCCAGGGACAACCTCGCAGGCTTCCCCGCCAAACTGAGGCATCAGAGCTTTGCGTTTTTACAAATGTAAGGTTGGCTCAGGCCTGGAGACGTACTGGATAAATGGACCTGCCAAAACATGGAGAGAGATGGAGCAGGAGGCACGTTAGACCTCCAGGAACAGGGATGGGAGTTTATCCGGCAGCTGGAGTTTGTTGTGCTGAGCCAAGAGCAGAGAGAGAGCTTAAAGAGCCAGAGATGATTTGGTTTCCTTAACTGGAAGAGCAGGAATCTGCAGCTGGAGAGCCCAGAAGTGCCAGACAGAGAGGGGAAGGCTGCTGGCTTCTCTGCAGGTGGAAAGCTCCCTGTGCCCTCGTTGCTGTGCGGGACCTGGGACAATGCATCTCAAGATTTTTAAGTAAAGGATTATTTTTCTACTATTTATTGAACTTGAAACTTTGGGGGGAGGGAGGGGAGAAAACCTGTTAGGGATTCTCAACGAGTACCACGTGCATTCTGTGCTGGGGAAGGGGCTCTTCCCAGGAAAACAGCTGTTCCTGAGGAGCTGACCTTCATCCAGTGCCCCACTCTGCAAAGGGAAAATGAAGAAGCCCTCTCTGCCTCGGTGTTTACATTAGGATTGCTTTCTTTTCCACACTTGTTTCCTGTACATATTACAGCCTGATTTCTATTCCAGTATTGTCTTCCTATTTGCAGAGGAGAAATCCTGTACTCTCTTACTAAAATTCGGAGAATTCTGCCCAGAATCTGCCCAGAAACTTCTCCACCTTTATCTCTTCGCCCATCCTTAAAGGATTCCTGTGTGGAAGTAATTTTAGCATTAGTTACCAGATAATCCCAAATGGAATCTCTGCCATTCTTCCGTTTCCTTAGACCACAAGTAGGGATAAACCAGTGTTTTGTAAAACTTGGGTTGCTGTGGAAGAAACCTTGAAACCATACTGAGAAGCTGCTGCTGTTTGTCTGGAATTTTAACCTTGCTTGGTAATTGAAACAAAGATTAATCAATGTCTACAACACAGGGCATCGTAATTATCAATTAGTTTTCAATCACAGTGTTGTATTTTAGATTCACATTTTGTGATTACAGTGATATCAAGCTGTTCTTGCACTGTGCATATGATAAACATCCATTTATATGTAGGGGTTTTTTTAAAAAAATCACTTGTTTTAATTAATATGGTACTTAATACTGTATTATGTAAAAAATTGGTTCTTAAACAGTACAGTAAAATAACTCTATGTGTGATACCAGGATACCCCTTTATACTATGTATAAAATTAAAATCTCTAGTGAAATAAACTGTATATAAGTATAGATCTGTGGAGAAGTGGCTGCACTGAAATGATTCTGCCTCAGTTTCCTTCTCTGGCTGAACAGGACTGAAAATTCACTCTGGTTCCTCCAGTTTTAGCAACAACCTTGAGAAATCTAAACTTTAAATATAAATGACAGTATCGATGGAAGTTTTAAAGACTTTTTTTAGCTGGTTGGTCATTATTTGGGAAATGACCATTTCTGGAAGTGGTCAGCCACTGCTTAGAGTCACCAAAGCAAATAATTTCAGGGGTTTATTTTCCTGATCCTCTCCTGAAACCTCAGTGGCTCTGGATTTGCTGTTGTGCTGTGTTTGTGCAGGATTTGGTGGAGGCTTTTTGCTGAGCAGGCAGTGCAGGAATCCACTGAGCCTCTGCTTTGTGCTCTCAGAGCTCTGCAGCTGATGGATGCCCTGGGTGTCAACCAGGCTGGGATTCATTTCCAGTCTGGAATCCAAAGTCATGCTGGTGCTTGGATACCGTGGGACAAATAATTTTTGATAAAATGTATCAGGAATATCATTAATAGCCTCATACATTGGAAAAAACCATCACGTTCATTACTTCAACTACAATATTACTTCAGGGGAGAGGTTTTTTGGTGGTTCCTCACCTTCCCTGCCAGCAGAAGGTGCTTGCAGGGTTCTCTTGCAGCTCTGCCAGGAACACAGGAGTTTCCAGAACTTCTTGGAACAGCTCTTGGATGTCCAGCAATCAAACCCCTTTTGCTTTTGCCTTAAAAGCTTTTCAAGAGCTTCTCCTCGCTGCTGCTTCATCTCTTTTCTTCTGAGACAAATTGTTCTTGATTGGAGGGGTCTGCACAGCCCTGCTTGACTTGAAGTGATGGCAAGAGCCCGAGCTCTCACTGGTAAAAATGAATTACAGGGAAAACTTTGATTTCCAGGTGTGCCAAAGCCCAGCTTCCAGTGCTGGCACCGACCTTGTCCCCGCAGGAATAAACGGCATTCTGGGAAAGGTACCACTGCTGCTGCTGGATGTGATTGGGGTTTATTAGGAGCTGCAGGAGAGCTCTTCATTTCTATTGCCCGAGTTCTGCCATGGCCTTCCCTCCCCGGCATTATTTTACTGTGTTGACTGAGGAACAAGATCATAAAAGGAGCAGTTAAACCCTGGATCCTCCTTCCCTAGAACTGATAAGACTTTATGGCCATTAATTTTCCACTTACTTCATTTTCCCAACGTAGTTGTGTTAATTTCCTGTAGGTTTTCTTTCATTCTCTCAACAGAAAGGAAGGTTCTTTTAAAGTGAAAATGAGCATTGCCTTTAGTTTGTGTTCATGAATGTTAAACTGACTCGATGCTTGCAGTATTTGAGATCTGCCAAGTGTATGGATTTTCCTAAATCCAAGGAACCATGGAGAAGCATTTCTCTGAGCAGAATATATCGATTGAAAATGCATTAAGATTTTTTTTTTTAATTTATTTATGCTATTGCCTGCTAAAGAGTATGATTTGCAAAGCCTGGTACAGTTTACCCATGAACATTTTATAAGGCCATTTAAGCCATGAAATATTATCTTTATCCTTGCCCTTGGCAAGGGCAGAGAGGATGGATGGGAATGCAGGAGCCGTGCACATGCAGCAGGACTTGTGACTATAACTGGGCAAAGGGACATCTCTCAAAGGCTTTATTCTGTCAAGTGACCCAGAAATGGGCAAGGGGACAGAAAGTGGATTTGTCAGAGGAAAAGCTATGGGAGTAAGCTGGCAGCAAATATGGAAAAGGAGAAAAACCCCAGGATGCACAAGCCCTGGATCTTAGTGAGTGCAGGTAATCCAAAAGGCTGTTGGCGAGTTCCGAGATTAATTTGCAGCGTTCCCAGCTCTTGGCTGCCCGTTTCAGTTGTTTGTAAAAGAGATTCCCAGCTATGGCTGGGATTTTCAAAGGAGCCTGCTCTGGGCTGTCAGCGACGTTTGGAATATTAATTCCTGCAGCAGTTAACTCGGGAACCACTGGATTGTTTTGCTGTACAAACCCCCCTTTGCCAGGGAGCCTAAGTGGGAAAAAGGAACATCAGTGCCATGGAATATTTCATATTCCTGCCTGGCAGCCCTTGGGCTGATGAGAGGTGATGATTTTGTGCTTTGTGCTCTGAGCTGAGCATGGAAGGACCTTGGCCCAGAAGGGCTGGCGTTCCTGGAGCCAAGGCTGCAGTGGAATTTGGACACTGCAGTCCAAGAGTGAAGTTCTCCAAGCCCTGCCTCGTTAGTGAGGTGCCAGACGCAGCTGGGGTGGGTGCCAGCCCTTGCTCAGAAGCACTGCTGGTTCCTCCTCGGGAGAAGGTCCCATGGGATCGCTGATACCCCTTTGGAACAGCCACGCTGTGAGCAGAGGAGCGGGAATGTGATGGCACAGGCAGAACGTGTCTTGGATCTGGAGGTTTTTCTTCAGCTCAGAGTGGCCTCTTCTAAATCCTGTGGAGAAAATGATCCCTGGGCTCGTTTCTGTGCTGCCCTGGGAAGGAGCAGTCCTGGTTCGCTCTGGTTTGTTGGAGGGTTTTGGAGCTGGCGCTGGCAAATCCTCCAGTTCAGCACTGCCTGAGCGAGGGCCCTCTGCTGGGATTGCCTCTCCTGGGACAGCAGCAGTGACAGCAGGGAAGGGAATCTGCTGGCCAAGGGCACAGGGCAGAAGGAATCCTTCCACCCCCCCTTCACCTGGCTCTGGAAAAACTCCATGGATAAAGGGAACAGCCTCCAAAACTGCCAAGTCAGCACTTTTCACAGGCGCTTTGCAGGAAAAAATGTGCAGGAAGGTGTTGGCAAGGTCCTGACAAAACTGGAGGTCTTTCCTTAAACCCAGTTGAACCATCAGCCTGCCAAGGATTTCCAGTTTGGCCAACACTGATGGATTTTTCCAATTTTAAAAATTGCACCGAGGTAATGAAATGGGGCAGACACCCCGGGATGGGCTGGCACCAGCAACAGGAAACTGGGAATGCAGTCAGAGAGTTTAATATCCCTCTTTTCACCTCTCCTACATTCTGACACTTCCACAAAGTTGCTCCCAATATCCATTCTCTTGGCATAATTCATGCAAATCGCATGCAGGATTAAAGGTTGAGTAATTAACGTGATCTAATTGCTGCAACATAATAATAACAACCTCCTTAATAATGGGTTTATTTCTGTTGCAGCTGAACCAAGGAAATCTCCATAAACAAGACAAAAAACCTCAGCCAGGGAACCTGGAAAACAGGAAGGGGATGGATTTTTTTCACTCTGAACATGGAGAAATCAGGCACGGCACGCTGGGCGACAGTTCCTATGGAAACCTTTTATAACTGAACAGCAGAACATATGAAAGCCTCATAAATTTTTTGGGAATGTTTCTCTTGCATTACCTCCCTTAGGCCAGTTTTCCATACTGAACAAGTTTTTTCCATGTGTTACAAGTTTTTAAGGACAAAATATTGTGGGGGTGCTGGAAATTCCAGGCTCTGCTGGCAGGGAGAAATCATGGACTGGTTTATCTTCTCCAAACAAATTGCTGGTCCCGTGCCTGCTCCCTCCCAGTCCATCCCAGCTCTTCAGTTAATCACAGCAAGTTTCCTCCAGGTTTATAATTAGCCAGATCCAAGGAGCAGTAATGGAGATGTATGGATTTACCCCATGGAATGCTTTCACCCCCAGCATTATGATTTCCCTATTTTTTGGTGGTAAATGATTTTGTAATTCCCTGTGAATTCTCACTATCAGTTTCCAGTTCCTAGAAAATCGGTGCTTTTAGGGAATCTGAGTCTGAATTATTTGGAATTCCCATTTGCAGCACATTCGTGGGCTGGCCAATAAAAAGACTCCTGGTAGGAATGTGGGGCTGGACCTGCTTTTGCCAGGAATCCAAGGAACATTTGGATGTTTTTTAATACTAAAATTGCCAAAATGCACTTGGTGCCAATAACTAATGACTAAATTTGAAGCTGAAAGAGGAAAAATAAAGCCTGTGTGGGAAGAACGGTGATTTAAAGCAGGGAGGGCATTGATTCAGGAGAAAGTGTTGCAGAGGTTCCCCTGTGGATATCTGGGCCATTTATTGAGGAGAATTGTATTTGTTTGATCTCATTTTCCTTTGTTCTCGGTTATTATTCAAGAACCTGGCTTTGCTTTGTGATGTTTATTTTAATATTTACTCTTTTTTTTTTGCTGCCTTTAAACACGACCACGCAGATCTGCTAATGATGCATGGGGCAACAAAGGCTTGAAATCCTGCTGCAGAGACCACAGGTCCCAAAATAGCCCATTACAGCAGAGCCCAGTAATGATTTCCTTACTCACTTCGTAAGTGACAGCCCTGAACTCTCCCACCTTTTTACTATTTATTTGCAGGCCACTGAGTTGAAGAGTGGAAGCAAGGAGAAGCTGCTCACCAGGCTGCTCCTGAGAGAATCCATCATACCCAAACTCAGGAGCAGCAAATTCACTGCCAACAGGTTCCACTTCACATGTCTGGCAAAGAGTTTTTGTGCCTGGGTGGAGGAACAGGAGGAAAGAAACCCAAGTTTGAGCGTGTCATGGAGTGGTGCACTGAGAATGCCAAAAGTATTGGAATTTGTAAGGAAAAAAAGGATAAAGGAACTCCTTCTGGCACCTCTGGTGTGTTTTGGATGCAGTGTGTATTGTGAGGTGATCATCAGCAAACTAATTATTGGTGTTGAAAATGAAATCTGCATCTTTTGGATTCAAAATCTCTTAGAGAAACAAAAGGAGCAGCTGCAGCAGGAACAGTGGGAACGGCAGGGACAAAAGGGAATGGCATTGTTTGTGCTGTTGACATGAAGTGGTGATGGTAATCCATTATTTTTTTTTGGAATATGCAGCAGCTGATGGGCTCCACGTCCCCCTGCAGGAAACATTTAATTGTTTAATTTCTCTTTCATTAAGCCATCCCTTACCTAGAGAGCTCACGGATCCATTCCCAGGACCTCAAATACCTGGGAATATCAGGTGGGTCTTGTGTCCAACGGATCTTCTCAGTCTTGGCTTTCACTTTATGTGCACAGATCTGAACTTTTTTGTACTTTTGGATGTAGAATCCCAGAAAATCCCAGAATCCTGGACTGGTTTGGGTTGGGAGGGACCTTAAATCCCATTTCATTCCACCCCTGCCATGGGCAGGGACACCTTCTGCCAGCCCAGCCTGGACAATTACGCCTGACTGCACCTGTAATTGCAGAAGAATGTTTGGAATTACAATCCTAATTCACACTCATTCCATAAAAATTATAAAATATATATGGCTGGTATGACTTCAAAGCTGTAGAAGCACGGGGAAATTTATCTTTTTAGGAGAGCTACAGATGCAGCTGCTGGGGTTGGGTACTTTACTCTTAATTAGCAAGGAATTTAATGAACTAAATTATATTTTTACAAGGTGGTTTATCAGTGTGACAGCATCAGGGCAGCAGCACAACTGAAGTTACCCTGGACTGTTCTGGGTTTTAATAATGCTTTTTGCTTCTGCAGCAATATTGAAACCCAATGGAAGTGTCTCAGAAAATGGGGAACTGTTGAGATCAGAGCATGAGCGTGGAGGGGTTGGGTTTGGAAGCTCCAGAAAAAGAGTCAAAATCATATAAATACTCCATGGAAAACTGTAATCAACAGGAGGAAATTCCTTAAGGAAATACCTGCATGCCTTGGCTCAGCATGCCCTTCCTCCTGGAACAGCTCTTTTTTCAGGAGGCTGACATCACCTGGACTTGAATACTGGGGGAAAAAGAGGAATACTTTGACCTACAAAATACAATATTTTAAATATCTATCCGTAACTAAGAAAAAAACGTACATTTCTCTGATATTTTATATATTCTCTGAATATATTCCTATTTTCTGGAGCTTCTCTGGAACTATTTACTGCAGGAGTTTTGTTTGTGCCATTAATATCAAGCTGTTGATTTCTGAACGCTTTCAGCAACGCACTTTAAATTTGAATGACTCAAACTCGGGGACACCTGCAGCCCATCCAAAAAGACCAAAACAAGGCAGCTTTTGGGGAGGTAATTGCTGTAGGTAGAATTAATGAGCACTGGTTACAGGTGAAGCAGTGTCTCCCTTCAAACTGGAAAATTAATGGTAAAATTAATTACTCTGCTTGAATTCCTTCATTAGCATCACTGAATTTTATGATGTTTGAGCAGATCCATAATTTCTGCTGTAATAGCTTGATCTGGTGCTAATTTTTGAGGAGATATTACATGTTTCAGTATTCCTAGGGGAAAAGTGTTCCTTTTTCATGATCCCAGAATTATTTATATCCCATAATCGATGAACCCTTCACACCTCTCATTTCCAATGGTTTTATTTATTAAAAATAATGCAAATATTGGAAAAGGAGGAATATTGCCTGTTTGAGAAAAAATTAGGGAAAAGGAAGCCCTTGAACAGCTGTCAATTTTTAAATAATAAACCAAAAATCCCTTTGATTACTGTAGTTTTAAAATCCATTTTAGAAGTAATGAATATCCAAGATACTTTGTATTCTTAACTTGTTTTGGTTTGAACTAAAGCAATTTCTAAAATAATTTATTTGGTGGAGTTTCTTAATCTGTAACATTACTAAAATGGCACCTTGAACCTAGTCAAGAATTATCCATCAGAATTAGATTTTCTTGATAAGAATTATCACACACTCAATTCAACTCCAAGTGTTCTTCCAATTTCCTTTTTAAGACTCTTTATGTTTCAGGTTTGGATTCCCTTTTGCCTGTTCTTTGTGGTTGGCCTCGTGTCTAAAAATGGCTACAAATATTCAAATTATTCTTCACTCATTTTTAGCAATGATGACAACATTAAGAGCTAAATTTACTGTGTTGTAAATGACATTGCGAGGAGCTATGCTAGAGAAAAAATGGATTTTTTTTTTATTTTTTAAAGTGGGTGCTGATTGAGTGAAATGTTTTTATAGACAAAGAGTTCATGGAAGGGGAAATTTATTTTATAGTGATTCCATGAAATATTGTCCTTCTGTCATGATGCTGGGCTCCTTTTTATGGCAGGTCACAGCCCTGTGCTGTCCCCATGTCACCAGTGCAGCATCCAGGTGCTGTTTTCCCCATCTTCATGGATTTTAATTAGTTTCCCACATTCCTGATGAGGAATAAAACTGGGACAGGATCATTCTAGGCCATTGTGCCTGCTGATCTCCAGTGGAGTTCCTGGGTTCTCTTGGGATTATACGTTGGACTCGATGATCTCAGAGGTCTTTTCTAGCCTAATTCATTCTGTAGGATCTGCTTTATTTTGTGTCCGTTCTGTATTTCAGTCTCTCCAGGTGGATCTGTATCCAAGGAGGGTGGCAGTGATGGGGATTTGGGGAATGATTCTTGCTGGGTGACGAAGAGGGACGGCCCCTGGCCTTGGCTTCCATCAGGATGGATCCTGGGGCAATTCCCCTCACAACAGAGCCTTGGTTTTCTTCCAGAGCACTCAAATCCTTCCCAAAAATCTGTCTGGAGATGCGTTACTGTGGGGATGAAGGAGGAGAAGGGCCTGAGAGTGCTGGTGGGCAGCGAGCTGTCCCTGAGCCACCAGTGTCCTGGGGGACAGGAGGCCAGGGGGATCTCCAGGCAGAGCCTTCCCAGCAGGTCAGGGACGGATCCTGCCCCTGTGCCCAGCCCCGGGGGCACCTTTGGAGCGCTGTGTCCAGCTCTGGATCCTCAGGCCAGCAGGGACAGGAGCTCCTGGAGCTGAGGAAGGGCCTGGAGCATCTCCGTGCCATCCTCCAGGAGAGGCTGAGGGAGCTGGGGCTGCTCAGCCTGGAGAGGAGCCCCAGCTGAGAGGGGCCCTCAGCCCTGGGTGTCCCTGTGAGTCCCTATGTCCCCCTGGGTGTCCCTGTCTGTCCCTGGGTGCAGGGAGGGGCAGGACAGGGCCCAGGCTCTGCTCCAGGCCCAGCAATGGCACCGGAGCCACGGGCAGGGGCTGTGCCCAGGGAGGTCCCCTGGACAGGAGGCACAACTTCTTCACTGTGTGGGTGATAGATTGTCCGGAAAGGCTCTGGAGTCTCCTCCCTGGGGATATTCCAGACCCGTCTGGACACAATCCTGTGCCATGTGCTCTGGGATGACCCTGCTTAAGCAGGGGGCTTGGACCAGATGCCCCCTCTGCGTTCCCTTCCAACCTGACCCGTTCTCTGAAAACGCCGCTGCGTTCCCGTTCATCCCGCACACCCCCTGCACCTCCGTTAAGGCAGCGCCCCGCCCGCTCCAGGGCTCCGCGGGCCGGGGTCTGGCGGCCCTGAGGGGCCGGGCCCGGGGGCTCCCTCAGGCTTCCCGGGCGGGGCAGGGCGGGGGCGGCCCCAGCGCCGCGCTCCCCCCGCGGTCCCCGGCGCGCTGCAAGATGGCGGCGGGAGGCGAGCGCGG
>WAAG01002830.1:0-19757 GCA_013390105.1 Tichodroma muraria | reverse complement strand
GGCTCGCCCGTCCGCGCCCTCACGGGGGCCACGCCGGGCTGGCCGGGCACCGCTCCCCGGGGAGCGCCGGGGTCGCGGCCCGGGGCGTGAGGGAGCGAGGCGGGGTCTCGGTGTGGGGCGAGCGGGGAACGGGAGCGCCGCGGGCGGCACCTGTGTGCGCACAGGTAGGGCACGGCAGCACTGCCGCTTTGGGTGCGGAATCTGGGCGAAAAAGCTTCCAGACTGGCTTTTTTTTTGGTATTATTATTATTGTGAGGTGAGCCAGATGTAGAGAGGGAAGGCGGTTTTCCGCAGTCTGCCGGTGGTTTAGGAAAATTCCGCTCAAATTGATGCTGTTGGTAGGAGATGATCGCTGAACTCTTCAACCGAGTGCTGTGAGTCAGATGCTGAGGTGATTTAGCTGAACTCAGTCACTTCACCGGCTCCAAACGCGCAACTTGATGCACGAGTGTTAAAAAAAGGAAAAAAAAAAAAAAAAAAAAGTAACTGCGGCTTTTGTCCTGCTCTGCACCTCGGGGGTCTGCCAGCCCCCCTCCCCCTCTAAAGCACAGGTGGTTCTACTACCTGCGGGTAAGAGCAGCACGTGCAGGCCCTCAGTTTCTGCACAACTCCGGCAGAAAAAGGAACTATTCATTCTGGAGAGGCTCTTTGGGCGCTCGCAGTAATCCGAGCCGCAGCACCCAGCCGGCCGCTGCACTTCTGCCTGTTTTGTTCTCGCGTGTGCCTCTCTCTCGCTGGGTCTGGCCCTGCTCGAGCGGGGTCGGCGGTGGCTGAGAGTTTCGAGATGACAGCTTTGTTAGGGTGCTTCAGGCACCTCTGTTTATAGCAGCCTGCTGAGCTGATCAGTCGCAAACTCGCAGCTTGGTGAACGCCGCTAATCTTGGTCTCGTCGTGAAGTGGCGGCGTTGACAGAGAGGGCTTTGCTGGTGTGTCACCAGATGCTCGCTGGGGATGGGCAGGACAGGAGCACTCTCTGCCACTCCTGTTGTGTCCCTTCCTGCCACTGCAGGCCTTTCAGGAGTTCCCATGTGGGAATTCACCTCTGTGGAAGCTTTGAAGTTTGGCATTGCTTGCTCAACCAGTGTGTGCTACAGGGAAATACCAACATTAAGGTCAAGTTTGGCAGCCACGGAGTTTTCTGGAAGTTTGCCTTTTTATTTTGATGGCTTAAAAGCAGCACTTAGGTGCCTTTTTCTCCTGTTTATGGGGTTCTAACGTTGCCCTGAACACCATGTACAGATCCTAAAATGCACTTTACAAACTGTTATTCTAATTTTTAACATCAGTGAGTCGCTGGTGGTGATAATAAAGGCAGAAGAATTGTGCTACGGAGAGAAAGTTTCTTCCCTAGAGCAGTTTTGGAAAGAAGTTTGTTTGTGGTCAGGCATGTTAAGTCTACCTGTGTATTTGACTGTCATATACTTCCAAAATTACTATGATATTTAACATTTCTTGTTGCTAGCTAACAGCCATGGTAAACACGGATTTGTCTTCTGTTTTCTCCTTGAAGTAATTGGTGAGCCAAGTGAAATCAGATAAACTGTTTCTGACCTGGCCAGTTTTATTCTCTGTCAAAAGGGAGATGAACATCACTGAAATACAGCCAAGTTTCCCAGAATAGGTTTTCATAAATGTAACTATTCATCTCTGAGCGTTGGGGTGTTGGCTTTGCTGCCATTTGTTGTTAAGTGAAGAGTGAGGCCAAGTTTTACCAAAACAGTTCTGAAGTAAAAAATTGCTGTTCTGCTGATAGACAGGGAGTTTGGTGGAGATACTCAGTTTTGTCAAAAAAGTAGGAAAAAACTTATTTTTTAATATGAAGTTACATAACGAATGTAATTCCTCTGCCGGTTGTAGCTACATATTAACTTTATTATTGTACTTGTAATCTTCAATTACCTTTGGAGCCCCACCTGTGTTAAACTGAATTTAAAAAATAAATTACTCTTGAGGCCACAGAAGAAATGTCCCTTGGCCATGAGGTTTCTGAACCAGAAACGGGCTTGCAGTCTTAGAAACCAAAGCCTACAAACAGATGCCTGCAGGATCAGTGTTTCTTCAGGCAATTCTCTCACTACAGCCATGGAGAAAAGCTTTTTTGTGGCAGATGTGTGGTAAACAATTTACATCTTCACTGTTCTGGAAGGCAGAGTCCCCATTTGCTGTTCAGTTGGCAAGTCTGAACTCTTCCAGAGCTGCCAGGCAGTTCCCCAAATTCATCCTCACGGGACTCCTCCAGCACGGTATCAAACGTGTGGTGTGATAATGACCTAGAAATGGCCATAGGCTGTTGCTGACCTCTCTAAATCTTCAGATCTTTGATATCGGCGGCAGTGACTGTGCCTTAAAGGCAGAATTCAGTACTGAGGGTGGAGCAGGATCACAAGAGGCTTCGCTGTTTCTCCATGGAGCTTCCCTGGAATATGTGCTCGGAGCAGCGATCCCTTCTGCTCCCGCAGCCTTGGCAGATGACACTCCTCCGATTCCAGTTCTTCTTGCCGGAGTGGGGAAGTGTCCTGTGCTCTTAGAGCAGTCATTTCATGGCCTCATTAGGGCAGGGCAGTGGTGCGGGGTGTTGTGCGGTAGGATCGTCCCCTTGGTGTCAGTCCTGCCGAAGAGCAGCGGAGCGTGGGTCTGTTCCTGTTAGCATTAACGGCCTCTGATGTGGTGGTGTGGTCAGACTGATGTTTGCAGGAAGAGTCTTCGCCGAGAGACTTAAAAGTGAGAGCGGGGTTGTAGTGATTGCTTTTATCGTGGTCGGTGCTTGGCAGGGGATCAGGGATCTCTTGGACTGCCTTGTTGTGTGTGCATCTCCCTGAGCCACCATCCCTTCCAGCGGCAAGGAACACGGTCCCGTGGGACCTTGTATCAGCAAAAATTGCAACCAGGAGGTCCTTGGAGCAATCCTAAAACTGTTCCCAGTGCTCTGGAGGACTGCTCTGAGGAGAGGGAGGGAAGGAAATACCACCTTCCTCTCCCCTTCTCTGCTAAAGAGATGCCAAGAACTTCAGGATGACCAGAATGGAAGTGAAGCTGTACCTTGCTAAACAGGAAGTTTTATTTTGAGTCTGTATTGGTTTTACCCCAGCCAGCACCACACAGCTGCTTTTTCACTTCTTCGCTGCTCTGGTGCTGAGGAGAATTGGGAAAAGTAAAGCTTGGGAGTTAAGCACAGTTTAATTACTGAAGCAAACCAGAACGTATCTAGAATTAATATAAGACTAATAATACTAATTGTAATAAGAAGGAATTAAAGCCAAGAGAAACAAGTGATGCTCAGTAGAGTTGCTCAGCGCCCACTGACTGATGGAGCTGCTCCCAGTTCATGTACTGGGCTTGACATTCTGTGATGTGGGACATCCCTTTGGCTGTCCCGGCTCTGCTCCCTCCTGGCATTCCACGCACCTGTGCATGGGAAGCTGGAAAGTCCTTGGCTCAGAGTGGGCTCTGCTTGGCAACAACTGAAACATCCCCATGTTACCAACAATTATTCTCATCCTGAAGTCAAAACGCAGCAAGAACAGTATTATATCTTACTGAACCAGTAAGAACAAAATCAGTTCCATCGCATCCCAAACCAGGAAAATGGTAATTACCATTTACGTTTTTTCTGTAATTACCTCATTGGAGTAGAGTAATTGATTTTGGTTTCCCCTAGTTTGGTTTTATTTCGCTGTTAGTGGCTCCTTATTTATGGCTGATGAGCTTCCAAAGGGGCAGTGGCTCATCACTGGGACACCATCAGCAGACTGTGATGTGGGATACCAGTTCCTATCCCATGGAGTTCCTGCTGGGAAGATTAGACCTTGGGTTATTTTGTCTTTTTCTCTCATCATTACTGAGATTTGTAGCCAGATCTCCAGTGTTCTGTGCCAAGATCAGCTGCCCAGCGAGGGCTGGTGCTTTCTGCTTCCCCTCTTTGCAGATAAGAGAAGGTGCTGTGGAAGATGCACTTGCTCCCAACCATTTTCGGGTTGATTATCCCTAAATGCCACCATGTCACATTTCTACAAAACAAATCTGATGGAGGGGACACTCTACTTTAATGTAGGGCTGGTTAATTATTCTATAGCACCCCGTGGTTCTCCTGGGGTGGGGCAGAATCCAGAGAACAGTGGAACACTGAGGTGTTGATACAAACCTGCTACAGCCCGCCTGGGATAGGGATTTATTTGGTATTTTGGAACCTGATGGACCCATTGAGGTTTTTCCTGTGCTGTCTGTTCCTGATCAAAAGCCAAATCACTGCTTAGCGTGGTGCTGTTTCTGGTGGGGTTGTGGCATTTTTTTCCCTTTCTCCTAATCCAGAGCCATAATTTTTCCCTGTTTGATGGAAAGCCTCTAATGAGGTGTGATGATTTGAGGAAGTGCTCTCTCCAATCTGTTGGATGCCAGACCTTTAAGTGGAAGGGCCTTTGTGTTTTCATTACTCCTCTGTCACACTGCCCGAACATGAAAGGCACATTGTGGAGAGGGAGCAGCTCTCATGCCTTAAGATGGACATTTGAAAATATTCTTTATTACTTTTCTTCTGCTTTGAGCTCTTTCTTTCTCAAGTTACCTCTTTCTATGTCTTTTCCCTCTTTCATTTAGCTCTCACACCACCCAGTATACCCAGGATGATGGAGTTAATTCCCACTCCCATAAAGATCCTCCTACCAACACTCCCCAAAGTCTCTGAAGATCAGAGGGAATCATTTTTCGTTCCACTGAAAAATTGTTGTTTTCTTGTCTTCACATTTTCGTACATTACTTCTCTAAAGATCTTTGAGGGCTCTGATCTTAACAAAAGTGGGAATCAATTCCCAAACACAGAGGTTTGTCCCAAAAGCAGTTTATGGCCTGGAATGACAGGCTTGAATCCATTTTGGGTTTCCTAGTTGGGGACTGTGGAAATGAAGGGGGAATGAGCTTTGGGACACAGCTCCATGTCGCCCCTTCCTGGGCAGGTCAGCATCTGCCACATCTCACACTTGATCCTCCAGCTTTGCTCCTCTGAGAACTTCCTTTAGCTCAGCACTGAAAACCACTTGGAAATTGGGAAGGAGGAGGTGTGGTGAGCCCAGGCTGCCTGAAATGTTACTTCTTTGGGGGTTTTATCCATCAATTAATGAAATTTTGAGGCCTTCCTACCTCTCTGATCAGGAAATGGTTAAAATTGCAGTTTGCATCAGTCCTTTTCTTTTTGATTAACCCTCTTGTTGGTGCTGCGTGCTGCCCTTGCTCTCCAGCAGAGCTCTGGGTTTTCCCCTTGGTAACATACTATTTAAACCGTGGCAGTATTCTCTTGTTTACTGCTTATTATTTATTTAATATCTGCAGTGGAACCCATGTGTCATGTCATGAACTCAGATATTTAGCAGTCTGAAATTTGAATCAAATGAACACCCCATTTTATCATTTTGTAGATGTAAAGCTTTTTTTTCTGAGAGGTTCTCTTTTCCCTGTCCTGCCTGCACAAATGGAACAAAGCCTTTTTCAGCTGTGAGATGATTTAAAACCTCTTGGTTAGCCAAGTAACTACTTTAAACTTAATTGATTCCCATTTCAAGGATACTCATGTGAAGTTCAGGCCTTCAGCTGCTCAGTGAGAGCCAAGTTATAGACCAGGCTTGGAGAGTGTTTATGTTGGAGACTTCCCTAAAGCTCACTGCCGAAATCTGGCCAGGCTCCCTTAGAATTGTTAAATATTCTGTTGCCAGAATAGCACAATTATTGCATTTAATATCTGGTTTTACATCTAGAGAGAGAGCAGTGCTTGAGTTTGGTGTGCTGTAGGCTTTATATACATTATTATGTATATCCTGTGTAATATTCCAGATGAGTACTGAGAATTTCTTGGATATTTTTTCTCTTGGACTGTGAGAGTCTGGGTAGGAAAAGCTGCTTTTATTAGCAATAAACCACTGAGCTTTAGTAATTTGATAAATGTGCCTGCGAATGAGTCCCTTTCTCGTTTGTGCTTAAAAAATGCAGGTACTAAACACAAAGATCCTCTCTAAGGAAGGATTCCTTAGAATTCTTTCTGTCTCCGAGGTGCAAGTCTCAAATTGCTAAGTGCTGAAAACTCAAGTTGCCAGTTTTTCTACCCAAGAGAGTACAGGGCAGGAACTGAAGTATTTCAAGAGGACATTTACAGTAGTAAATAATACACTTTTTGAAAGGATAAAGAGTGATCACTCCTCTTAAACTCTCTTTATTATATTTGATTTTGCTTTTTCTGCTAATTTTCACGTATGACCGATTATTTCCTAGTTGCAATTCTAATTTGTACTGATGACAAGATTATCTGCTTTTAAAGCTTTAAAGGGCTGTAGAGTAGCTGTGCTTTACTGGGCATATTTCTGTTCCAGGAGCACAAAATCCTTGGAATGGGTTGGGCTGGAAGGGACCAGACAGAACTGCTTGATGTTTTTATTGTCAGAACCTACTTTGTGCAGTGGGTGACACTCAGGCCTTCAGCGTGCTGGTAAATATTGCTGCTGTTTCTAGGATGTTTAGTGCCCTGTGTTTAACAGGACGCAGTTAAATGAAGATTGCTGTGGGAGGTGTCAGTCGGTCTGCGCAGATTAGCGGATTAATTGATTTATTAAAGAGGAAAAGGCCCTTTAGGAGGAGCGGTTTTGTCACCGGGTTGTTCGGATGCGGGTGTTGGAGCATGGACGAGGTGGTGGCACCGGGGCTGGCGGTCACTGCTCGGGTGTGGTGCTCCTCCGAGTTTACTCGTGCTTTCCTACAGCTCGTTTGCTCCCTCTCTGCCGGGCTGGGGTGCAGGAGCTCCCCGGAGCAGGCCCGGAGAGCGCCGGGAACGGGAGCGAGCAGCAGCTGTTTGTTTCTGCCGTTCTCAGGGAAACATCCCTCTGCTTACATTCCTCGCGAGTGAGCAGGGTCGCAGCAGAGCATCTACCTGAGCGGGCTGACCCCCTTCTCCTCCAGAGCAAGCGTTCCCTCCTGGCCCAGCCCTGGAGAGCTGCTCGGAGCACGGGATCAGAGCTCGTTCCCGTTGCTTCCCCCGAGCAGTGGGGAGTGAAACTGGGAGCAGCATCACAGTGCGAGCGCTCCCGCTTCCTTCAGCATGCCGGTGACAAAACCGCTCCTCCTAAAGGGCCTTTTCCTCTTTAATAAATCAATTAATCCGCTAATCTGCGCAGACCGACTGACACCTCCCACAGCAATCTTCATTTAACTGCGTCCTGTTAAACACAGGGCACTAAACATCCTAGAAACAGCAGCAATATTTACCAGCACGCTGAAGGCCTGAGTGTCACCCACTGCACAAAGTAGGTTCTGACAATAAAAACATCAAGCAGTTCTGTCTGGTCCCTTCCAGCCCAACCCATTCCAAGGATTTTGTGCTCCTGGAACAGAACTATACCCAGTAAAGCACAGCTACTCTACAGCCCCTTAAAGCTTTAAAAGCAGATAATCTTGTCATCAGTACAAATTAGAATTGCAACTAGGAAATAATCGGTCATACGTGAAAATTAGCAGGAAAAGTTCCTTCTTTTTGACCAGACCTGCGTGCTGGGAGATGTTGGAGGTGAAGTTTAGAGAAATGCCTGGCTTGGCAAGCGGAGAAATCTCAGTGTAACGCAGATATTTACAGCTGTTTATTGAAAGGAGTACACATTTTCCTGCAGTTGGCAGGGTGTGTTTCATCTTTGTAAATCCTCACCAATGGTGTTTATGTGAGAAATGCTTTCACCGAAACACTGCACAACCCCAGTTCCACAGGTGAGGGTCTCTGCCCTGCCACGAGCCCACAAGAACCAGAACCTTCCTGGAGGAACCCTTTGCACAAACCTGGCAGTGTTTGCGGCCACCTGTGGAAGTTGGTGTTAAAATCTTTACCAGATTTCTGTGCTTGAATCAGGCTTTATTTTAAATCTCCCTTATGTTCTCGTCATTTTTTATATGAGATCTCACAATTATCCCCCAGTGAGTTGTTCAGTAGGGGCTGTTTTTCCTCTCAAAGTTTCAGGCAGTTACTGGGAAATCATGTGGGATCATCTGATACACAGATGACTTTCAAAAGAGTGTTCATAGCTGTTTGAAATCCTATTTCCTGCTACCTAATCATCATCACAGAACTTTCAGTGTTGCTCTTGTAAAATAATACAGGAAATCAAAAGGGCGAATATGTCCCTCTTTTTCTGAGTGGGACAGAAACAATTTTTTGGAGTCTTCAGTGGCACAGCACAACTGAGCTGCCAAAACTGTACAGAAAGTGTCTTCTCAGTCTCTCACATGTGAGAAAGAACCATCTAATCCTTGTTTGAGAGGAGTCCACGCTCAAATCCCCTACCTGGCTTGAATTTTGGGCATATCTTGCATTTCAGAAACCCCATCCTTATCACACCTTATTTGAGGATGTGTGGTGGTTGGAGAAATGCTGCCATATTTTATTAATGCAGTATTTGACAGCTGTTAAATAGTGAAACCAGAGATTGGTGCTCTCTTGACTAAAAGGTGTGCACCTGATACCCCTCACAGAGAACCCAATTAACCTTTAGGCTCAGTATATTGAATTACCAAACTGGCAGCTACACTCAGCTGCTGGAAATTGACTGCAATTAAACTTCCAGACGAAGCTGGTTGATTATTTTGCTTGCAGAAATCATCTCGCACTCTTGTGAATGGGATTTATCCAACCAGAATAATGTAAATATCCAGGTTATTACTCCTGGTTTTTCCTTGGGGTGGTGAATATTCACCTCTGCTTTCTCACCACTGAACTGACAATAATTTGTGGGGGTTTTGGGGCATGTGCACCTTGGTTTTTGGGAGTAGCTGTAGCAAACTCCTCTTAGACTTGCTCTTACCCACCCCTCCTCTCTTCCCATTAATTAGTGGGAGCAAATAGCACTCTTGGGAGTGATTCTCTGTTGAGCAGCTGTGCAGTCATTGATAGAGGATACTTTCCAGGGGGTACTCTGGCCACAGTTACCTGCTGGGTGAAAGAATATCCATTATTAAGAGTGAAAATCTATTAAAGTGAACTTGAGCAGGAAACTAAAGCGACGTTGGGTTTTGGGGCAGCGTTGTGCCCTCAATAAATTTGGTGCTGTGATGCTGCCAGTGCTCCTTGTCCGTGTGGTATTTTAGCTATGCCAGTTGTACTTCAGAGAAATGGAGAGGGTTTTGCTATTTAGTGAGCTGTGATGTTATTTGTCTTTATCAAAAGACAGTTACAGAACACCCTTTTGTGTTTATGTGACCCCAGAGAGTGAAAAGTGAATTAATCAAATTCAGCAAGCCAGTTTTATATGTGACATGAAAACATTGCTGCAGCAGTGTAACCAACTCCTTTAAAAACAAATATTTGATAGTGTTTCTATGGTGAAATTTTCTGTTTGTTGGGGTTTTTTTGGTTTTGTTTGAGATGAGGATGAATTTATCCACTTGCTTCATTTGGTGACTTATTTATGTGATATTACTTGTACTTCTTCCCTTGCAGGAAATCCACGACTTGTTTAAAGATTATGAAATCAAATATTGTTACGTGGACAGGAATAAAAGAACAGGTGAGAACTTAAAACTTGCATATGTTTCAATTCTGTGAGGAACATCACGTGCTGTGTGTGAAGTCATGGACTGTCCCAGCTTGTCTGGTGTCCCTCAGCGTCTCTTTTGTCACCTTCTACTGAAGCAAGTGAAGGTTGGAAACTTTCTGGTGTTGATCAGAAGTTTTTTGGTCCCCTCTGGTCTCTCTCAGGAGTATTCCTCAGTGAGTGTCCCTTTGGGACAAAGCTGACCTCAGCTGGCTGAATTCCTCTGGAAAACTGATCCTGAGGCCTCTCTTGGGACAAACCACACGTGCCTGAGAGGGAAACCTGGCCAGCTCCAGATGCATTTGCAGTTTGCTCACATCAGGAAACACTTTTGCCCTGTGAGGGTCACCCAGCTCTGTTGTAGGTTGTCCAGAGAGGTTGTGGAATCTCCATCCCTTGGGATCCTGGGAACCCATCTGGGTGACCCTGCTTGAGGAATACGTTGGACAAGAGGCCCTCAGGAGGTCCCTGCCACCCTCATCCAGTTTGGGTTTGTGTAAAATGCTTTATGGACTGAAAACCCCAAAAAAAGATCTGTTAACCCTAAAGTGAGAACTTGTTGATGTTGTCGTCAAAGAGATTCTGTAGAATGTGTGATGTGTTGACTTTAGTGGAATATTTAATTTAGTAAATAATAGTCTGCTAGTAGAATATTTAATTTTGTTCCCCAGATACAAAAGCTGGTAGGGTTCCAGGCAGTGAAGTTGTGTGCATCACAACGTAGTCACTTTCTGAGTTAATTGCTCATGATGTTCAGTTGATAATCCCAGATTCTAAACGTTATATATGATATATAGAATAGATATATTTATCTGTTGTATCTTTGGGGTGAATCTGCAGCTCTCCCTGTGGTTTCTGGGGGAGGCAGAGGTGTGGCTGCAGCTCAGCTGGGGTAGCTGATGTCCCCACTCCTGCTCTCTTGCAGCATTTGTCACCCTCTTAAACGGGGAGCAGGCCCAGAGCGCCATCAGGAAATTCCACCAGCATTCCCTGCGGGGGAAGGAGATCTCCGTGCAGCTCCAGCCGACGGATGCTCTGCTGTGCGTCACCAACCTGCCCCTTTCCCTCAGGATAGAGGAGTTTGAGGAACTGGTGCGTGCCTATGGCAACGTGGAGAGGTGTTTCCTGGTCTACAGCGAGCTCACGGGCCATTCCAAGGGCTATGGATTCGTGGAATACATGAAGAAGGACTCTGCTGCCAAGGCCAGGCTGGAACTCCTGGGCAAGCAGCTGGAGGAGAGCACTCTGTTTGCACAGTGGATGGATGTGAACCAGCTGACCACAAACCTCATTCACTCCAAGTGCCTTTGTGTGGATAAATTACAAAAAGACTGCGCTGATTCGAAAGAGCTGATCCAGGCTTTCTCCCTGAAGTACAAACCTGTGTTCTGCCAGGTATGTCGCACTTCTGTCTCATGGAAAACCAAGGCTGGGATTGCAGAATTGCCTCATTTCACTCTTGCTGTCTTCCATTTTTATTTTTCCCATAATCACTCAGCTGTGCATCTGCGCAGTGATGTGAGCAGTGGTGCTGAACTGCTCTGGGTGTGCAGTGCTTGATCTGTGGTGTCTGGGAATTCTGCTGGGCTCCACTCCAGTGAAATGCCAGCAAGATGTTTGGGAGACATCCCCTTATGTCATTTACTGAAAATAATTTGGGGTTTGAGAGCTTTTAAAGTAAATAATGCTGAAGGTTTTATTGCTCAAAGAGTGTATGAATACCACAAGTGCAACAGTTCAGATGATGCAAAATACATCATATAATTAATATATTAATATTTAACGTGTTTTTCCCTAACTGAGGAAGATGCAGGCTTGGGTATTGCCAGGGATAGAAGTGACACTTCTGGATAGAAGCTTTCTTCTGGAAGGCTGGGAAGCACAGAAGAGGTGGATCCTTGCCTTTGTAGTGCAGAAGTTTCCTTCTCATCCTTGTACCTTGTGAGATGAGATCACAAATAAATATTGCACTCACAGATCCTCATAAACAGGCAGTAGAAGGAAATCTTTCCTTGTAGTCGCACAGATTTCAGTTGCAGAGTTGGTTTTTTGTGGGTTTTTTTCCCTTAAGTCTCTCAAAAGGCTGCTCAGGGATCAGCCCCAGGGATGAGCACCCAGAGATTCCCAGCGTGTGGAGCAGAAGGCCCATCAGGATCTGCAGCCCGACCACCTGCAGGCCTTCACACCCTCCTTAGTGCTCTTTTCCAGCCCCAGCAATTTGTAGTTGGCCAAAGTAAATCTTGATCCAAATACGCCAGGAGATGAATAGATGGGAATGAACTCTTCCCAGAAAATGCCCATTCCTGGCTGTTTTGATCTTGAGCCTGGGAATGTGTCTGGCTTCAGCCTCACCTCCCTGATGCCTAAATTAAGGAGCTTTTGCTCCCCGTTATTTTCTTCCTGTAAGAAGGTATTAAATGCTGTACTCAAGTCTTCTGCTCAATCTTTGTTTAATTAGCTCAACAGATTGATCCTTGTCTTTTCCTTGAGGGCTTTTTTTCCAGCTGTCAGATAATCTGGGGGCTGTTATCAGCTTCCCCCAACAATTTTTCACCATCTTTTAAAAATCCTGAGCTTCAAAGAATAACAGACTTATTGGGGAAAGATGACAGAGCTCTGCTGTGCAGTTAGAGGCACTCAAAAATTGACTTTTTACCTTTTTAAGTCATAATAAATCTCAGGTCACACAAGGTGTGGGTGAGGAGATTGTCTGCATTAGGTCAGTAAATATTCCTGTTTTTATAAATAAAAATACAGGAAGGTGGAGGTAGGAAAACAAATAGTTCAGATTTGATAGGTGAAAAGGGGAAGAAAATGGATGCTAATTAATTATGGCTTTATGAGTGAGACGACCTGAAAATTGAGGACAAAGAAAGGAGGAGGAAAAAGACCCAAGAAAAGGTGGAAGAAGCAAAGAGGGGGGGATGTGATGGGGTGGGTAGAGACAGAAAAACTGGGAGAGGACAGGGTAGCAGAAACCTCAGTGTGGGAGGAATTTCTATAGAGAATGACTGAGAAAAGTATTTTTTTTTTTTCTGGAAATCTTTAATGTAACACTCGTGGTGCTGCCATGACTTAGTTCTGCTGGCAGCTCGTGCACTATTCCATCAAGTAAATACAATTCTTTGCCCAAAATTCTTACCTGAACTCATGAAATAAATTCTGAGTTGTTTCATCTTATTCCAAAGTTACCATTATTTTTTAAAATCATTTTGATTTCTCCTCTATTGACAACAGAAATATTCTGTCAGAAGGAGGTGAAGCTAAATATTTACACATGGATATTAGGAAAAATGTGTTTTGTCCTTTGTTTCTGGAAAATGGGCCAGAAAATCTCATTCTTTTCTTCTGTCAACTTTAAATTGTCACTAAAAGATCTCCACCCTTATCTGGATAGGAATAAAGAGCTTTTTTTTCAGTACCTGTTTACTTGGGAAGCTGAAAAATTCCTGAATCCTTTGCAAGAGTATTGGTGCCTGCACTTGGGACATGTTAAGGGAGTTTTTAACTGTATTTCATTTTAGCTAAAACTAAAAAAAAAGACGTTCCATAGCTTCAAACCCTTCTTTTCACAAGTACCTCAGGTCTTTGCCAGTGCACCTAAACCCGTGTCAAAATAAAATATAAATATAGAATATGTTTATATATGAAATATGTGTTCTCCAGAGCTCTGCCCAGAGGCCAGGCTGTAACAGTGCCATTAAAGATCTGACCACCCTCTTTTTCTTCCAAATCTTTGACATTTGTATTTCAGTTGTCAGGGGAAGTTTGTGGGGCTGAGGTTGTTTTTATCCAGTGCAATCTGGAGGAGGTTTTGTCTCTTCCACACCAGAGCTGGTATCCGTTTATCATTCCCATTCATTTGGGGACTGGAGATTTTTGCCTAAGCTTCATCCCTCCCTTCTCAGGCCGTTTTTTTGTTTGATTTAAATCTGCTCATTCTCTCTCAAAGTCTGCACACAAAGGCCAGAGCAGTGTTTGCCACGTAAGCCCTTTTCCAGTCTGCTTGATTGATCAGTCTGGCATCTTCTCTTGGCATCCCCCACAACCAAAGCCTTCCCGTGCTCCCAAAAGGCACCAGATACTGGTGGAATTTGCATTGTTGCATGTTTCAGCAGCTGTCATGCACCCTGATGGAGGACACTTTGATTATTGCAGGCTGAAAAAAAAAATGAAGAATAATGAGTTTATAATTATCCTGCAAAATAAAAGTGGTTGTAGCAGCCAGCTGTATTTACAGTTGGCTTCTCATTCCTCCTCTGTTGTTTAAATACGTGTTAAGTGCATTTCATAGCTGAGGCTCTCCATGAGGTGAGATGGAAGTCAAGGTGGGAATGGGAGAGGTAGCGCAAGGAATGAAGAGCTAATCAGGAAGAGATAATCATGGAGATAATCAGGAGGAGATAATCGGGAGGAGATAATCAGGAGTCTGCAAGCATGAATGCCAAATAACTGAAAATGTGATATCCAACTTATTTCCAGCATTTTGAGAAAGGAACCTCGTGGTTTGGGGGGAAGTACTAGCCTTGGGCCGTGTGAGCCGTGCAAGATCTTGCAAGGGGCAGGTGGCAGTGCTGCAGGGCAGCTGCTGCAGTTGCAGTTTCCATGGGGTGCTGGGGTCTGTTGTTGGTGCAGTTTGCCCAGGATGAGGACGGCGGCGGCGGGGACTTCGCCGTGGTGGAGTACGAGAGCGCGGAGCAGGCGGAGAGCGTGCGAGGCGCCATGGACGGGGCCACCATCAACGGCAGGAGGGTCCAGGTGTCCTTCTGTGCCCCTGGAGCACCAGGCAGGAGCACCTTGGCAGCTCTGATAGCAGCACAAAGGATGGTGAGACGCCAGGAAAGCTCTGTGGGACGAGCTCGTCGCGCCTGAGCTGGGGCTTTGCGCGGCGAGGGAAAGGAGCCGGGCTCGGGAGGCAGTTTGGGCTTATTTTGGGTTGGACAGGGCTTGGAGCAACCTGGGGTAGTGGAAGGTTCACTGCCCGTGGTAAAGGGTGGAGCTGGATGGGCTTTAACCAATCCAGACCATTCTGGAATTCTGTAGAATCAGCCCAGGCTCCTTCCTAGGCGAAGATGGCCAGGAAGAAGATAAAATATATCCATAAAATACCACAGAGTTTACACCCACATAGCTCTGGGATTTTAGTAAATGTAATCTCCTGTAAGAGAAATCATTCCAGCTCAAAACAAAGGTGACTGGGAATGAGTCACTGGACGAGCTAAAACTTGGCTTAAAACAGAGAGGCAAGAATTTGTCAGCTCTAAGATAAATTTCAAGGCAGGAGAAACAGGTTCATTTCATGCTCGAGGTAGAAGAAAGCTTTTTACACCCACACGTCTTATCAAATTATTTCCTAGAAAATTGGATTTGATCAGTGTTACATGGAGAGGCAGAAGAGTTCCCTCTCTCCAGCCAGCTCAGACCACATCTCTGTAAAAGAGATGAGAAGTCTGTTACAAAATATGGTGCTCATGGCAATATTTCTTATTCTCCTGTACTGGTAACTCTGGGTTTAAAGATAAAAAAGAAATGTGCTTGAAATTTTGTTGGAGTCATTTGTTAGGTGTTTCATTTGAGGGGAAAAAAAGCAGGAAATGGGGAAGGAAATGGGTTTTTTTTTCCTGTGTCAGATGAAATGTGTACATTGCCTTTGGAGTTTGAGGGACTTAAATGTATTCATTGTTTTCTCCTGCTTCTAACACTCTTTATCTCTTCACTGGAGATGAGGAACGATAGGAAAGGTTTGCTTCCAGAGCCAAATCCAGTGCAGATCATGAAAAGTTTTAACAACCCAGCAATGCTGCAGATGCTGCTGCAGCCCCAGCTGCGTGGCCACGCTGTTAAACCTGGTAAGCTGTTCTAAAATAATGCAAAATTAAACCCTGTTCCTAGTGCTGCAAGGCTCTTGCAAAGTAATTAAGTAGAAATGATGTTTAAAATGTGTGCAGACACTGTTTCAGTGTGTTTGTGCAGATAATTTCACATTTTATGAAAGCAGGAGGTGCTTTGCTGCACTCCTGTGTTTGGGTAAAATTCAGTGTTCCTACAGATACCCTTGTATTAACTCTGGGCTCTGAATATTCATATTAGAAATGGGTTTAGAAAGATATGTCTTCTGCAAGATTTTGCTAAACTTAAATCTGATTCTAGATCTGAATTTTGCAGCCTGAGTCTTTCTCCTGTTGCCAGTGTTAACTCTTTATTCTTTTGGCTGCTGCCACAGCTGTGCAGGGTGTTTATTACAGCATCAGCCAGAAACATTTCTGTGTTCCAGTTAGGATGTGAATAAACAAAAACCCTAATTAATCACATTTCAAATGGTGAAAGTGCTCAGAACAGGAACCAGGTGATGAGGAGATCAAGTGGGGGAGAGCTGAGAGTGTGGTGAGAAAGAACCCCAGAAATGGGGTGTGAAGTGACCACTTCAGGGCAGAAACGCTTCAGCTAAATCTGAGTTTAAAGCACTTCAGATAAAGCTGAGGCCTGGAATCAGCTCAGGAGTGAAACTCTCAGGTGTGGAGGAGCACCTGGAGGGGACTTTTGAGCTCTCACTTTCTGCTAATTGTACATCAAAAGGTTTCATAGCCTCTCCCAACCTAAACGAGTCTGTCATTCCCTTACGTGACCTTTGTACAGTCGGAAGTTTCCTGGAAAGCAAATTAAAAAATACAGGGCAATTCTAAAGCTTTTTACTTGCCTGTTTAGTAAAATACATGATTTTTTTCTTCAAACAGTTCTTGGAGCATCTGCAGGTTTACCTCACCTCATAAATTCAGCAGTTGGGCCACCTTTTCTGCAGTTGAATAAAGTTCATCAGGTATGTGACAAAGTAAACCTGTCAAAAAAAGAGGTATTTGGGGAGATCTTAATCTCTCTGAGAGAGATCTTAATCTCGCTGAGAGAGCCTAATGTTTTGAGGAATTGCAGCTAAAATCGAGTGTTCTTGGTAGAGCTCTAAGGAAAGTTAGGAGATGGGGGAGCAGGCAGTCCAAAATGGAGTTATTTTGTCTAAGTTTTTGACTTAAAACCTGCCAACGTAGACAAAACTTGTCATTACTGGCAGAAGAAATTCTTTTTAAATGAGCTCTCGAGGAGCCTGGCACAGCCCTTTCTCTTGGAGCAGCTCATCCACACTCCTGTAGGGACTTCATGGGTTTTATCTGATTCAAACCAACAACTTCAGCACCCTTAGCTTCATTTTCAAGCTTGCAGGGACCCAAATGTGCCATAAGAAATAGAGATTTGCAGATGTTGCTCCTTACTCATAAACCCCTCAAGGTTCTCCTGTAATTCCAGATGAGCACCGGAATTCCTGAGAGATAATAGTGGCAAGGATCTTTGGGATAAGTTTGTGCTAGAAATGGAGAATGAGAAAATGCACCCACAGCCAGAATTTCTGCCTTGAGCTGAGCTGCTCTCAGGGATTTCTCCAGCTCTGCCAGGAGCCAAAAATTGAATTTCATATTCGTGGTGGGGATTTATACAAATACCTGCAAGGGACTGGAGTTGATCACTTGGCCTTATTATTTCTGATATTTCAGAAATTTCCGTTTAAAAAAGAAAATCCCCTTCAGCATCAATTATTTCTGCAGTTCTTTTGGCAAACACAGGTTTAGAGATCCTTGGAGAAGAGCCAACTAAAATGCAGAAATATTCCTTTTGTTAAGTATATTGAGCTTTTCTAATTTTTCTCTGAAAACTGGTAGGTGAATATATTAATTTTGAATAAATGCTGCTTAGTTTTGCCCCATCCAGCGAGTTGCTTTCGCCCACATAAAAAATAACAAAACATAATTCTTTGGGTTTTTTAAAAAATTTAAATGACATTTTCAATTGGTCGAAGTTCCTGCTGCTCTCTCTTCAGCCTGTGCTTCCTTGGAAGGCAGTGTGAGTGTTTGGTGCTCACAGCTGGAGCCAGGGATGTTTTCCACAATTAACAGTGGGATTAATGATGATCCAGAGGTTTTTCCAGTGGTTTTTGGCTCGGGAGAGCTGCAGCCAAACAACTCTGTTTTCTCTATGAGACTGAAAAGTCCCATTCTCTTCCTGGGAGCTTCCTGTCATTTAGTGAGCTCCAAACCTGAATTTTAGAAGGATTTCATGATCCCAATTTCTTCTGTAAGGCACATTTTTCTCTTCATCTTTATTTTGGGGTATTTATTTTTATATTTTTATGTTCATAAATAGATTTATTTCGGGGTATTCTCTAAAGCCAGAGAAGCAGGTCACTCTTCTATTTTTATTGTCTTGAAATTCAGTGTTGTCACTGAAACACCTCCCCAGTCACGCTGACTTTGGCTCCCTGCATGTCTTGGGTTTCTGTTTTATAGTCAGGCCTTTGTAAAGTAACAGAATATGAATAAATCTTTGAAAATAATTATTTAAAAAGGATTCAACAGAGGGGATTTGAAGGTTATTAACCCAGTAATCTTTCAACTCGAGGCGGCCCGATTTTCGACTTGTTTCCCTTAATTTCTCTTAGTTATGAATTATCCTGTGCCAAAATAATGCATTTTTAGCTTTCTCGGGGATGTTTTCCTCAGTCATCCAGCAATTTATTAAATCTTGATTAATCCAGAGCCTTTCCTCTAAGGATTCTGACCAAACTGATTTTTCCACTCCTTTATTTCTGAAAGCTTTGCAATTGAACCACTTTGCTTTGCTGCTGGAGCCAAGTGTAGAAGGAGCAGCCCCTGGCGCTGGTGACAATAACCAGCCCTGCATAATTTCTCCTGGAAATCACTGGGACAATTAGAAGAGATGCATAGCTACTCTAGATATGGTACATCTTTGTTTGGAAAATCACATTTCTGAGTCCAGAAGATCATAGTTTAGTCCAGAAGATCATATTAATCACAGAGGGGTTTTCCCCATGGAATTTAACCCTGCCACCCAGAGACACAGCCTAGGCTTGGAAATGCTTGGGAGGTGTTTTGCAGTCTTCATTCCCTGGGTTTGATGATTAAAAAATAATAAGGAGGGGTGTACTTGGCATGATCACAGTGTCCTGTAGATTTATTTTTGGGCAACAACCTATAGAACAACCTGTATTTTACTGGCAGATGATGCTGCCAGGCACTTCCAGGCCTGTGGCATAAATCATGATGTCTTTTAATGTTTATTTTAAGCCTCAGTGCTGGCCAGAGCTCATAATGTTGAATGTACCACTGGCAGAGTCTGAAGAGGCTGCCCCAAAGTTACTGATTCAGTGGCTCAGTTCTGGTGGCAAACTGATCCAGAGTATTTTGAATGAGCAATGTGAATATTTTATAGACTTGCCAATCTGCAGGCACTGTGATTTGTCAGGTTTTAATGGCTCTGGAGTAGGATTTCATGGAGATCTTTGTGGAGGAGGGAAACATATCTGGATATTTCTCTGAAGCCAAATCAGTTCTGTGGAGGAAATTATTGTTTTCCTTTGCTGTCTTAACTCAGAATCTTTAATTTCTTCAAGCAGTACTGTGTGAAAATGTTTCAGGCCTGCTCTGGTGTCCCTGACTGCCAACTAACCCTTGTTTTCATCCTTTCCCAGAGCTCAATTCTGGGGAGCACCTCCAGCCTGCTGATGCAGAGCCCTGCTCACCTGCCCCTGCCCCAGCAGCAGCTCCTGAAGATGGAAAACATGCAGGCAAACAGTGTAAGGCCATCCCTGCAACTCTGACTCTCTCTGAACCCTCTTGTATTTCCTAAAATAAATAATTTTTATCATCAGGTGCCCATGATCTTTAAGCTCCCTTCTAACCCAACCCATTCATGGCTCTGTGATCCCCGAACAGTTCAGTGGAGCTGAAAAGGTTGAGAATGTGGAAGTTCTAAAAAGTAGCTACGAGCAGATTATTTTAATCATTTACACAGTTTTCTCTTCTTCCTTTTAGAAACCAGGTTTGCTGGGAGAACCTCCAACAATGCTCCTGCAGACAGTGCTGGGCATAGGGGTGATGCCAGCAGTGAACTCGGGCCTGGCAACACGAGGAGAAGCTCTCAAGTGTAAATGACATTTTATTTCCTCCCAAATCTGTAGAAATGCCCAGCTTCACGTTATGCACCTGACTTTCTCCCTGTGTAACAAAAGCAGGTTGTTAAATACTCTGCTAGCTCAGTTACTGCCTTTTTTTGTACCCTTGGAATATGATTTTATTTATAGGTGNGCAGGGACAGGACACAGGGAATGGCGTTAAGCTGGAAGTGGGTAGCTTTAGGTGGATA
>WAAG01002829.1:1164-12302 GCA_013390105.1 Tichodroma muraria | reverse complement strand
CCCATTCCTTCTTCACTCTTTTTTAAAGTCTTTCAACATGTGAGAACAGCACATAGTGATCATGCAGCAACAATACTAGAGGATCCCCTCTTGTAAATTATGTCCTGTGCTGAAGTACAGAAGAGATACAGCAGTGGACAGTGCAACAACTTCTGATAAAAAAACTTCACCCAGATAGTTTGCCTTGTTTGGGGAGATTTTTGGATGAATTCCTGCTACGCAGCCTCAACAGGGCTTTTCCTGATTGCATCTCTGTAGCTTGAACTACAAGAGTTGACTCTTTCTTTTCCTCTTGCCTATGCATGTCAGAGGTTATTTGGACTGGACTAAACACTGGTGGGGACCATTTCCTCATTAATCAAGCCCCACACAGAGAACTATTGGGCACACAAATTAAAACATTTGCAGCATGGTGGATTTCTTCCAAAGCAGGCTGAACATTTGAGTTAAGATGGGCTGTCCCTGCTTTAGCTTCTTTTATTCCTCCAAGGCTTCCTTCTCTCCCTCTCTACTGAGACCAAGCTCACTCTCCAGCACTCATGACTCTGACCCCTTCTCTTACCCCTTACTGCCACTTCCTTCCCCTTAAGGGTGGGTCATCACACTCCCTCTCTTCACCTATGTCTTTCTGGGATTCTCCATCTTTTGTCTTCTTATTCTCACTTTCTTGACTTCTTCCTTATTACCCCAAGCCTGGACTGCTGGGTATCTTTGCTTTCTCATTTCAAATTTATAGTCAAAGAAAAGCTCATTTTCAAAAGCTTATAATCAGAATTAGTTGCCTACCTCTTCCACTGGCTTTTGTATGCTTCTGTATGTTTTTTTATGTGTATGTTTGAACTAGAAGTTCTCTCGGGCAGAGCTGTGTTTTTCCTGAATGTTGACAAGGAAGATCAAAAAGATGACAAGGAGGAAGGAATGAGCTTCAGTAGTGCAATCCACAGGAACTGAATTTGCAAAAATGGTGTCATTTTTCAGTAGCATAATCACAAAACAACAACATACTTCAGAATTCATACCACTGGCAGATGTGATGGTACCTCAGGCACTTGTGGTATATAGAAGCATAGGTATCTGGTCCAGAAGATGTCTTCCTGCATTCTTTAATAACTAAGTTTGACATTACAATGCACTCATGATTTAAATTAAAGGGGTTCCATGTCACAGTATGCTCAAAATGAGAGGTATATTGTAAGGAAATTCTAGCTAAAAAATGTCCAACTAATCCAAGTTCTCTGCTGAAATCACACTAGTACTGTTAGGTTAGAATCTAAAACATATTTCTATGTGAGGGGAAGAGCTGTTGGTAGCATGGTCTTTGTGAACAGCAGCCAGACATGTGACACCTTGCTTCTGAAAAAAGCCAAATTTCCATAGTACTAGTAGCACACAGATATGAATTTTAGTAAATTCTTTTGGCAAAAAACACCCCATTCTCTACATTGGGATAAAACAAACAACACATGGTAAACACTTTTGCAAGGTTTTGACTCTAAGGTCAAATCCCTGGTCTTGGTCATTTAAGTCCTTAGTGGGTCATTTGACAGCCATTGCTGTTTGTGACCATATTTCCACTAATCTGCAGATATAAATTGATATAAACAAAGTGTAATACCTGGCAGTATTCCAGGTGTTCTATGCCAGCAAGTCCCATGTCTCAGATAGAAGATGAGTAGTTCTCAGATTCACATGTGAAGCAGTCTTCCAGGTAAATGAACCCTTCCTAGGCACTCTTACCAAATTATTTGAAAAATGCTACCAAAATACAAAATATATCAGTAAAACATTTCTGCTGTAATTGGTATGAGAGAATGGGATCATATGGTATATATTCCCCAGCAATTAATTCAATAAATCTAGAGGAAACCCTGAAAGTATTAAATGCACCAGAACATCATCACGAGATTTAACAAACATAAAAGTTATATGTATGTTCTGGTGAAAAGTGGAATACACTAATAAAATACAGAAATATTCTCTATTATTCACTTTATAAAAATGTTATTTAAGTTTTCCTGAGGGGCTATTTTCTGTGTTAATCTAGCTTCTCCTTCATCAGTCCACACATTATTAATTGTATCTCACAGTCAGTAACAAGCTACAGTGGCTGGCAGGATGCCACCTTAAAATTAAGTGCCTAAGGTAGGACACCTTGTATTCATCAGTGTTTAAAAGATAAAACTGCCTTGTGCAACTTCCCATGAGTGGTTTGGAAATAACAGGTAAGCTATTTTAACCAGTCTCCTAAGGCAATTTATCTACCTTTCATGCCTGTACCTCTACACGGGAGGGTGTGCAAGGTGGTGGGGAAGGAAGTGGGTTGAGAAGAAAAGCACTTAAGCATGAGGATTGGCAACAAAAGGGGGAGAACAAAGCAGCAAGCCCTAGCGCCATCAGAGATGGGAGGCTTCGAAGTCTCCAGACACGCCCTTCTGCAGAAGTGATAACAGAAATTAAAATGGAAACTCAGATTGGTCTTGGAACAGGCTTTTACTCCAAAAGAGCATCTGTGTGAAGTTTTTTGTAATTCCAGCTACACAGCCTCTTGACATAAGATGATAGGACATCTGTTCTATCAACTGGCCTCTGAGTACAGAGGTGTCCTGAGATACTGTTGCTGTTGATTGTTTTCATCCATATGAGCATTCAGCTGGTGATAGCTTTAAATCTGGGCTGAAAAATTATTTTGCTTACAATACTTTTACAGAAAATAATATTTACTTCTTTTTCCCCTCTTAGCTTCCCACCTAGCATATACTAGAAACTGCTATCTAATTTATAATTAGCTATATTAATAATATCACTGACTCCTCCTTATGTCCAGGATAATTGCGGCATTTTAATTTACAGGTACGCAGCACTACTCCTCTGATCGAGTTTCTGATCCCCCAAACGAGTTTTTGTCTGCAGCCCATAGCCCAGTTTGACACCTCTGTTAAGGAGGTGATGAGGATGGCTTTAAGCGATGTTGTCAGATGTTGCACGGTGACACCACCACGTGGCAAGCAGAAGTGCCACGCTGCTGACATCGCTGTCCAAGGGGCGGTCTCTGCCTGGGGGGCACAGCAGCTGCTGGGCTGAGAACTTCTTCAGGCACTGCAGCCTCATTTGCCCACAACCCAACACGAGCACTAACAGCCCAGCGTTCATCCCTCCTCCGCATGCGACCCGTGAGAAAGTAACAAACACCGTTCCAAACGGGAAAAATTCGGTATAGAATAAGAGGTGGCTATAATCGCTATTAAATCACCATGCTAACATTGTTCTTCCTCTTTACCTGTTCCTAGCCCAAGAAAAAAACCTCTTCAGTCATGCTGTACTCAGTACACATTGTACACAGTACATATTGTACATGTTTGTATAATAATAAATATACTGCACTGCTTTTTTCAGTATGTTGGCAGTTCTCTCTGTTCATCTAAAACATTAGTCTTGCCTTAAGAAATATTTCTAGTCAAAAAAAGACTCCATTTCTTTTAACAGTATCTCCTTAGAACACTTCTATTTTCACTTTCTACCATCTTTTTAAAGTTTAAAGCTTTTTTATAACCAATTCAGAGAGTTCTTTGGTTCTTTTTCTTACAGCAAGAGATGGGGGCTAAAATATTCTCAAATTATTCCTTTAGGATGGCCCTTTATTCAGCTGATAATATGATCTAATTTATTAGAGATGAGAAATAGTGGGGGGGTGGGAATCGACTTTCGCCCAAGATTGAATGAACAACATTCAGCAAGTCTCACAGCACACGCAGGTGACTCATTTAAAACGACAGATCATGTGGAGCCTATTTCCAATGTTATGAAGCCCCCTTCCCCACGGTTTGAAATGAATTGGCATGCCTCTGGCATAGCCCACATTTTTTAGGCAGTGTCGAACAATGGTTTCAGTTATAGATGAGGTGACAAACTCTGGGCTGGCAGGGTGCCCCCAGCTCCCCATGAGCGGAGCAGTGCCTGGGACCAGCCACCCAAGCGCGGGTCAAGCTGCTCCTCCCGCTGCATCTTCCTTTTCTGGGCAAACACTTCCCTCTGCCGGTATAAAAGCTATCTACAGCCACACCACAGCATAAACATCACCCCAACCCCCATATTCCCATCTATCCTTTCATGCGTTATTCTAAATATTTGCATTAAATAATGGCAATAAGTTTAATTTTAATATTACTCACCTCTTCCCATGTGAACGGGATATTGGATGTTTGAGCTTTCCCCCACCTATGAACAAGAGTTTGGCAGTACCTGAGCTTTTGGCCAGACACCAAGGTCCCTTCTAATACAAACAATTCCATAATTCTGATTCTATGATCATGAGAAATGTAATTTCTGCTGGAAATATTTCTGTCGCCCAGAAGGTATCTGTAGGATATTGCTCAACCTGTAAATTGTCAACACTGAGGTGATTTTATTGATGACATAAAATCATTTTATATGATTTTATAATAATTTTACTTCAGTGATACCTTGAAAATGGTGGCAGGCTGTGGTCTAGGGTTGTTTACCAGGAGAAAAAATAACCAACAGCTACATCTGTAGAGTCATTTCCACTTTGGTAATAGTGAAATGTGAAAGGTCTGAGCACAAGTCTGATGAGGAGAGGCCAAGGGAGCTGGGGTTGCTTAGCCTGAAGAAAAGGAGGCTCAGGTTGTGATTCACAATACGTTCTTTCACCCAATATTCAAGAAACCAATCCACAAACTGAGTCAAGGTATTTTATTCATTCACAGTCCCGAGCAGAGAGGGGTGCTGAGCAGCAAATTCACAAAATCACACTGACTACCAAGATGTTTTACTATTTATACATTTTAGCAAACAAATGCATTAATCTTCACTGGCTACAAGTTACATAGTTCTCTTATTAATTTGTATTCTATCTTCTGTTGGTTAAATAATTCCCTCATTCTCAGTTTGTATGGTCAGGCCTTCTCCTGAGTCGGTGGGTTTCTTGAGTCCATGAGTCAGTGGTCACAATCTCCCTGTCAGAATTACCTTTTACCCAGATCCAGACGATTCCAGCACAGTTGCTCAGCTGGCTTTGTTAATTCCATCCTTACCTTGGGATCCTGCCAAACGTTCTGGCGCTCTGTAAATTCTGCATTCTTTTGTGTCCACTCTCAGTGGCACACGCTTCTCCCCAAGCTTCCTTAACCTCCACGCACCCAAGATCACTGAAACGTGTCAAAATACTAAACTTTAACAAGGCAACTCTACCGAGGAGTACTTTATCCTTCTAACATCTGGACATCAAGGGAAGACCTCATCACTCTCTCCAACACCTGAGTGGAGGCTGTGGCCAGCTGGAGGTCGGCCTCTTTCCCCAGGCAACAAATGGCCTCAAGTTGTAGCAGGGGAGGTTTAGGTTGGTTATCAAGAACAATCGCCTCACTGAAAGGGCTGCCAAGCACTGGGCCAGGCTGTCTAGGGAAGCGNCGCTCCCCTGTGGAGCGCTCAGCGCTGCCGAGGTGCGGCGGTGTGGGTGTGGGAGTGGGGGCGGGCTGCACGCCGGCTCGGCCAAGGGGAGGATCGTCTTCAGGTTAGCGAAAACTAATGTAAAGACAATGAAAGTGTGGCGTGCCCCCGCAGCAAAACGTCCGGGCGTATTGCACTTGCCGCGTCTGCTGAAGGATGCTTTTCCTTTCCAAGAGATGGGGCCTGCGTGTGTACCCGGGCCTCTGGATCCCGGCCTTTGCGACCCGGTTGTCATACAAGAGGGTGGGATTTGCCCAGAGGCGCTCGAGGCACAAGCGCCCGATCCATTAGAGGGATTTTGTAACAGGAAGTAGTAATTTTTAAACCATCTTTTTAGCAGGAGTCATGTGCTCTGTAACTTCTTCATAAAGGCAGGACTTGCAGGGATCCTATGCAAGTGTGTAGGTGATAGAAAATTGTGAGGAGCTGTTAACTCCCTCGAAGACAGAGAGGCTCTCAGGCACATGATGCGATTCTTGGTGCTGTCCGTGCAGGGCCGGGGGCTGGACTCGATGATCCTTGTGGGTCCCTTCCGACTCAGAATATTCTCTGATCTGTGTCCCGATCCACCATAACCACCTGAAGTTATGAGTGTGGCACGTGAGACAATGATAGATACAGTGTTGGTCACAAGAGCGTGAGCCTCTTTGTGTCATTTAGAAATGCTATTTTCACCACACTGTTAGCCCAGGTTTGCGGTGTGATGCTCTACTAGCTCACCTGCCTAATTTCCTATGTGCTTGTTATTTGTCCATCTTGTTACAAAGTTCNAAGAACAATCGCCTCACTGAAAGGGCTGCCAAGCACTGGGCCAGGCTGTCTAGGGAAGCGGTGGAGTCACCATCCCTGGAAGCACTCAAAAAGAGTGCGGCCGTAGCCCTTGGGGACGCGCCTTACTGGCGGGCCTGGCACTGCTGCGTTAACGCTTGGACTCGACCATCCCGGAGGTGTTTCCCAACCCAAACCTTCCCACAGCCCGCCCGCCGCCGGAGCCGGTGCCGCCCGCGCTCCTCCCTCTTCCCGCCGGGAGGGCGGGCGCCATGGCGTCATCGGCGCGCGCCCGCAGCGCCGCCCGCCCGGGAACATGTCGCCGCCGCTCTTCAGCCTGCCCGAGGCGCGGCTCCGCTTCACGGTGAGCCTCCCGCGCCTCCCTCCTGCCTTCCCTCCGTGCCTCCTGCCTTCGCTCCGTCCGTCCCTGCCGCTCGGGCGGGGGCCGNAAGGCAGGACTTGCAGGGATCCTATGCAAGTGTGTAGGTGATAGAAAATTGTGAGGAGCTGTTAACTCCCTCGAAGACAGAGAGGCTCTCAGGCACATGATGCGATTCTTGGTGCTGTCCGTGCAGGGCCGGGGACTGGACTCGATGATCCTTGTGGGTCCCTTCCGACTCGGAATATTCTCTGATCTGTGTCCCGATCCACCATAACCACCTGAAGTTATGAGTGTGGCACGTGAGACAATGATAGATACAGTGTTGGTCACAAGAGCGTGAGCCTCTTTGTGTCATTTAGAAATGCTATTTTCACCACACTGTTAGCCCAGGTTTGCGGTGTGATGCTCTACTAGCTCACCTGCCTAATTTCCTATGTGCTTGTTATTTGTCCATCTTGTTACAAAGTTCTCTCTGTAAACTAGCACATGGTGTGTGGCAGAAAGATTCCTTATTTCTGTCTGCTGTCAGAGGAAGGAGGAAGATCCTTTTAGTTTTGTACTGGTGTTGTAGCTTTTCTTTCTTTGCATTTTGGTAGACATCCACCAGAGAGGCTCTGATTAACAAAAGCATCAAGCCGTTGTTGAACGCATTTAACCAGGTTCCTGGAAGGTAAGTAAAGGCCAATTGATTTTTTAAAAAGTCAGATTTTTAAAAAAGATTTGAGAAATCTTGTGCCTGAGGGTTGTTACTAACTATGGTGGAATGTTTGCATTTGCAGTGAAAATGAAAAGAAGTGTACCTTGGATCAAGCTTTTAGAGTTGTTGTAGAAGAAGAAATAGTAAGTACTTTAAACTGCTGAAGCTTATCTCTTGTTGAACCTCAAATTTCTATTAGCAGGCTAGTATATTAATGTAACAGCAACTTACTTTAGTGTAAGAATACACTATTAAAAACAGGAACTATATAATGGTGAGGTAATTGAGATAAAATACAGGTGATTCAAGGAGATTGATAGAATCTTGTATTTACAGACATCACACTATGGTGAGAGCTGTTGTCTGAGCCTTTTCTAGCCGTTCTTTGTAATGCATATGAAAGTCTGCTATGTCTTAAAATTCTAATTCATGAATATGCGTCGTTCAATAACTATACTTTAAGAGTGGGTAGAAAGGGTAGGTTTGGAGTAGATGTCAGAATGAAATTCTTCACTCTGAGGGTGGTGTGGCACTGGAACAGGTTGTCCTGAGATGCTGCGGATGCCCCTTCCCTGGAAGTGTTTAGGGTCAGGTTGGGCTTTCAGCAACCCAGTCTAGTGAAAAGCGTCTCTGCCCCTGGCAGCGGGGTTTGAACAGTGAGATCTTTTGGTCTCCTCTAATCAAAGCTATTTTGTGATTTGTTACTAATATGTAACAAAGCTGCCTTGTCAGATTAAAAGAATGATGAAAGGAGTCAAATAATGTATGATCAAATAATATTTAAATGACGTCTGAATGTGGGATATTAATTTTCAGATGTTAATACTAATTTTCAGACTCTGTGCATTTGGGTCTTTAGTGGCTGGAAGCAGTCAGGAAAGGTTTCATACTCAATAAAAACTTACTACAGTTAATTGCTAGGTCAAATTTCATAGATTGTTTTGGGAAGTTGATTGTCAATATTTGTTTTAAATATGCCTATTTGGAAACAAGAATTTTAGTTTTGTTAGATACATTGTGGTCGGACTAGAGAATTTCAACACTGTTTTCTTTGTTTAGATAAACAAAGCTCCATGTGAGAATCTCCTGGCAATTATTTCTCTTGCTATTAATGGAGTCACCGAAGGTGAGCATCTCTCTTTCAAATCTGTTGGCAGTTTAGGGACCATTTAGGGGAATTTTAAAATCTTGATTTCTCTAAGTCATCTACTGTGGTAACCTTTGGTGATATATGGCTCTTATGCTAGTGGTTAGTAAGCTTGGGTTTGTTTCAGAAGAGAAATTAAGTATAATACAATTAAATTTGGTTATATATGTGACATTTGTGTTGGATTTTTTTTGTTGTTGTTGTTAATAAAGAAAGATGAATGGGTTGGGTTGCAGCATGATTAGCAGTTTCTTTGTCCAGCACTCTAAAATGATTAGAAGTTTACCATCATAATTTCAGAGATGAGACCACTGAGACAGAGAGGTAGAAATAACATCTCCTGGATATCTGTGCTCATCTTCTGTCAGTATATGGCTGTTTTTTTGATACTCGAATCTGTTTCAGTAACAGATTGTGTCAGAAATCAGTGTGCTGATCCCTTCTGAAGTGGCTTTTGCTCTCATCCTTTTGTTTATTTGTTCACGTTCTTTATTTGTTCATATTCTTCACCAAAAATTGTTCGTTTTAGTAAGTATAGGTCAACTACAAGTATGTTTTATGAGCTGTAGAATAACAAGAACTGTGCTATGAGGAATGCAGGCACTGCCTACAGAGTATGGGTGGATGGACTTAGAGCACTCTTTCAGTGGTGCTTGAAAAGGCTCTCAGGCTTCATGGATGTGTGTAGTGGAACTAACTGTGCATGTAGAAGTCTGAAAGAGTTCACTTGCAGTCTGCAAAAAGATGTGACATTGTTTCAGGCTTTGAGGTCATTAGAACAGTGATTTTTTTTTTTTTTTAATATTTGTTTTATGTTAGTGCAAAGCTTTTGCAAATCTCTTTTGAGTTTGTATAGAAATAGCTTTAATGAAAGTTCACATTTTACCCCAAGTTTTCTGTTAGGATTTGTAGGAACGCAGAAGAACTTCTACTTTTTTCACTGAAATGTCTCTCAAGTGTAATGTATCTCTTTGTTTTGTATTTCACTTCAAATTTGTTGAATAAAAGATTCCCTGTTCCTCATAGGTATCTGCACTGCATCAACTCCTTTTGTGCTTTTGGGGGATGTTCTGGATTGTCTCCCTTTGGATCAGTGTGACAAAATTTTCACTTTTGTGGAGAAAAATGTTGCTACGTGGAAATCAGTAGGTATTTTTGCAAAATGTTACATAGATTGGCCAAAGCTTTTGTCTACAAGAACCATTTTAATGAACAAAATTTATCTGTCTTTGTAGCTGACATGTAAATGTCAGGAACTCCAGAGGCAGCACCTGAAAAGCATGCTACTGTCTCAGTGTTTTCCTAACGTGGATTTTCTAACTAGAACCTCCTCCCATAGACATTCTGGCTGGATTGTTTCAGATAACATTATGGCCCCTGATATATTCACAAACTGTTGTTTATTATTAATTCAAGTATCTACCAGTTTCTCCTTCCAGATTACCAGTTCTGTGGACACAGTAAATCTTTTGTGTGTGCTCTTTACTTATTTGTATAAATCGTACATGGAGTAATAAAGGAAATGAGTGTAAAAATGAGTGCATTCCAAGAAAAAAAGTGGATGGTCTTCTTACAGTTCATTATCATACATGGTTTTTCTTTATGAAGGCTGGATGTAAATGTGTTTTATGATTTCTTGGAATTTGTGGGACTTTTCATGAAACCTGCCTGTTATGTAAGAGAAGACTCAAATTTGGAATTATCTGTAGGAATGACTCATATCTTGTGATTGGATTAAATCTGCTCAAAAAGGTTTTATGATCTCTTAGTGTTCTAAATACCTTTATTTTGTTTCAGAACACATTTTACTCTGCAGGGAAAAATTACTTGCTGCGCATGTGCAATGGTGAGTGGTAGTTTTTGGGGAGGGGGGAACAGTATTAAAGAGCTTTCTATCTGAGCAAATGAAAAGTAGTTTAATAGTTTGATTTAAATTCAGTTGTGTTCAATAAGTAATAAAGTTAAAAGGTGCTTCACTCAACAGATACGCATTCGTGCTTATTAATGTAAAAGTCATTCAGACCTCAGGGAACTCTTTTCATCAGTGGAGATAATTATAGAAGAATATCATTCCTCAGCAATGACAAGGCCTGTATCCAAGGCTATATTTGAGTAGGATTCATTCAAACTTATTTTTTATTGGTGTTAAAGGTGTTAGGAGAATTGGCAGAATGCATTTGAAAGAAATATGTCTGATCAGAGGGAGTCACTGGCATTTGAATTTACAAATATGAGCTTCCTTTCATTCGCTCTGCAAGTCATGTAATTAGCAAGTCTTGAATTCTGTTACATGAGAAGAGTGATAAATACTAATATTCTTTACTTTTTACAATATTTAGACCTCCTAAGAAGATTATCAAAGTCACAAAACACAGTCTTTTGTGGAAGAATTCAGCTGTTCTTGGCTAGATTATTTCCACTTTCAGAAAAGTCAGGTGAGATTTTTTGCATTTCATCACACTTAACATTGAGACTAAATAAGCTGAACCTTTTAAATTTATGATGTTTGCAGACCAAATCCGGTTGGACCAAATCACTTTGCACTTGTATCCTAGTTCTTGTGTCTGTCCTTGACATTGTGACTTTTATTTGCTTTGATTTCAAATGTAAGTTTTGATTCCTCTGAGAATTGAATATCAGCATTTCATAAACAGACTTGGGAACTTCACAGCTGTTAA
>WAAG01002822.1:0-13465 GCA_013390105.1 Tichodroma muraria | reverse complement strand
CCATTTCTCTGGAGTTAACGGGAGACCCGGAATGTGCAGGCTCCATTTCTCTGGAGTTAACGGGAGCCAGGGCAGAAGCAGCACCGTGCTGTGGCTGTGAAATAAGGTGGTGTCATTTTTCTGCGGAAAACTGCTGCTTTCCTGGGGAAAAAGCTCACTTGGTGTTTTTCACATCTCTTTAGGCTGTCGTTTGAATGTCTGAAGAAGGAAGTGAGCCCAGGAAAGTGGAAGTTGCTCTGAGAGACTTCTCAGTGTGATTCAGGTAACAAGATCTGTTGAGATTTACTGTGCTGTTGACCTTAAAATCTTAAGATCTTAAAATCTGACCTTAAAATCTGTGTTTTGTGTGTTCAGTTGCCTGTTTCTTTCGCTCACAAAACTGATACTGACGGTTTTCATTTTTGACAAACTTGTGTCTTGAAGCAGCGACTTCTGCGTTTTCTGTTATGTGTTGGACATGTGAAAGTATTCCTCTGTGAGATTGAATCCTCTGGTTAAAATTCCTCCAGAATTACGTTTGTTGTGCAACACATGCCTCGTCTGGGGAAGGTGAATCATAGAATTATGGAATGCTTTGGGTGGGAAAGAACTTTAAACAAGATTTAATTCCATCCCCCCTGCCATGGGCAGGGACACCTTCCATTATCCCAGGGTGTCCAGCCTGGCCTTGGATACTTCCAGGGATCCAGGGGTGGCTCTGGATGAGCTTTAAGGTCCCTTCCCACTCAAACCTCTGCTGCAGCTGCCCAGTGACAAACCATCCAGTGGTTCAGAAGGTCACAAGTTTCAGTTCCAGGTTTCCTTTGACCCTTAAATGCTTCCCTGTGTGCAGGATGCTGCTCCAGAGGTGTCTGCCCTCAGCCTTTTCTTTGACCGTGTCATCCTGTTAAATCCTCTTTGGGTTTCTGCTTGTTCCCATCAGCCTGCACAGGACTCTTGTCTTGTTCTGGGGCTGTTTGGGACATCCGGGATCTGCTGCTGGGCTCTGGGTCAGTCCCAGGGGAGCAGCTCCCTGCTCCCGGGCTGGGCTGCCAGAGCGGGCTCCTGACAGTTCCAGAATCCCGTGTCTAAGGGGCCACATCCAGGACCTCCTGCGAGCTCCATGGGACACCCTCGTTGTTCAGTGCAGTTCCTGTGGTGGTGAATGCAGCAGCCCTGCCAGCATTGTCCCAGGCTCCCTGGGTTTGGAGCAGGCTCGGGGGTTTTGGCACAGTAAATGGATTTATTTGTTGGCTGTGTTGCAGCTGATGCAGGCAGGCCTCTGGTTTATCCCAGGACCCAAGAGCAGTGCATGTTCTAGGGGGTGCTGGGTGGTGGAGAGGATTTAGGAAGGAGCCATAATGCAAGAAAAAAGGGCTTTTGCAGCAACAGAAAAGCATCACTTTCCCAGTTCGGTTACATCACACACAGCTCAGGTGAAGTGGGCGTGAGGACTTCACGGCAGGACTTCAGGATTTCAGAGGCAGCGCTGGGCAGCCCTGGGTGGCTGTTATCAGCTGGGCAGCCCTTTAAACTGAGGTGGATGTTGTCAGTTGTGTGTTGTGGGAGCTGTGACAGGTTTTGAAGAGGGAGGGAACCACGTCTGGAGGTTCAGAGCGAGGCCTTGGGGCTGGGTTTGGGGCCTGAACCACCCTGAGCTCCAGGCTCAGCCTGCCTGCGTGGGCCGCTCTGGGGGAGCTTTAGAGAGCCTAAAGAAGGATTCAGATAAGGTGATTCAGGTGAGAAGGATTTGAATTCATAGTATTTTTATTATGTTAATTGTTTTCCCCTTGGTACCAGGGAGAAGCCAGGATTTTGTTGTCCCTGGTTTAGTGTTTAAGCAGATTTCTATTGATAAACTGTACCTAAATTTCAATAGTTGCATTGGGCCTTTCCCAGTCCTGTGGGCTTTAAGAGCAGAAGTATTTATCTTCTCAGCTGTGCTTAAGTAATACAGATTTATTAAAAAATTTACATAATGAAGAGTTTTAGGCAGCCTAGATCTGGAGGAAACAGTAGGAGACCTTAAAATTCCACAGCAGATAGCACATTATATGTGACCAGGTGTTTCTGTGGAAACAAATGGAATTATGGCAGCAGGTGCCAATTCATCTCTAGATTTTAAAAGAGTTGGATGTCTAAAGTGTGTGCTGTGGTTACAAAACACTTAAAATCATAGTAACTTAAGTAGTTACTGGCTGACTGCAAGGTGAGGTATTTTTCAGTCTTTGTCAGTGCATCTTCTAACTTTATTTAGGTCAAGGGTTGGACTCGGTGGTCTCAGGTGACCAAGAGCCTCAGTGATCGTGTGATTTAAGAGGTGGGGAGCAAAGGGGTGTCCTGGCATAAAGCAAACAGGGAGGGAGCTGAGCCCCTAACGTAATTTATTTTAAAATTCATTTTTTAAAACAGAAAGTGACAAATCTAAGGGATTAAAACCTCTTAGTTTTACAGAAGGCGATGGCGAGTGCCATCAGTTGGACTTTTACTTCAGCTTACATTGTTCTTGTGGAAAGAACCCCCTTTGTTTGTGACCCCAGTAGTGAGGAGTGGTTTGGGTGCAGCCAGGCTTTTGAGGAAGGTGTTGTGTGCGTCTGGCAGCTCAGAAAGTTAAAGTTTTCAGGCCTGTGTGGGTGTTCAGTTCCCGTTGCCTGGGGCAGTGGCAGAGAGACTTTTAAATGCAGATTAATGCAATTCCTGGGTCTGTACTCCTGTACCCTTCCAGTAATATCTAACACTTCACAGAATTATTTTAGTTTAGACCTGTAAAGCTGGCGAGGAAGATTTCACATTGTAAGTTAATGTAGGAGGCGAAACTAATGAATTCAAACTGAGCAAGCTGTTTTATCCTGAAGTCAGTTGGGATGGGGAAGGCAGTTCCTGTTTCCAGGGGTTTCTCACGGCCCGACTGGAATTTCCCTCCTCCCCAGCTGTGCCAGGGGCGCGCTGGGAGAGCTCCGAGCTCTGCTTTGGCTCCTGCAGTGCTGCCAGGTGTGTGGTACCTGCTCCTGCTCCATCTCCCAGTCTGGGTTAATGGGGAAAAGGGCAAGAATGCAGCTCAGAGCCCTTCCTAGTAATGAACATTGCATTCAGCTGCAGAGGCACTCCCAGAGTTCACTCCTGTGCTCTGGGAGCAGTGCTGGGGCCTGCGGGGTGACTTGGAGAGGGAAGGCTTTGCCGGAGTCTCTTGGAAGCACTGAGTGCTCAGAAATCCCCTCCACAGAGAAGTCTTCCCTTCCTGAGAGGGAGGGGTAAGCTCCTCATTAGACTATTTCCAGCTTCTTACTGCTCGAAAATCCTCCTGTGATATTTCATTTCTCTTCTCCAACAGGAGCACTGCTTTATTTCAAGGAAACAATTTCAGCTGCTGGATTTGCTCTTGTTTGCAGGCTCATGGTAAATCCCATAGAGGGACATTAACTTCAGCCTGCAGACCATCAGGCAGGTTGTAAAAAGCCATTTCTACTCCTCAGGCTTTGGGGCAATAAAGGAAGATGAGAGTTTGGTTCTCTGCTGACTCCAGAAGAGCGTTGGAGTGTTGTGGGCACGGAGTGTCCTGCCTGCTCTGCTCCCTGGCTGTGTTTGCTGGAGAACAGACCTGACTGTGCCAGAATCTGTGCTGAGACTCTCAGTGCTGTCCTCCAGAGCCTGCAGAGCTCCTGGGCCCAGGCTGAAGGATTCCCTGGGAATGAAAATGGAAGTATAGAGCCGTGAGCTTAAAATAACACCTTGGCAACGAGGCTGGGACCTCCAGTGCCACTGTCACCCTCACCATCCTTACCCTGACCTGCAAGTTCCCCAGGGCTGGGACTTCCCTCTGTTCTGGGCACTCAGCTGACACTTACAGATGTGAAGTCACAGAAATTCAGGTGGTTTGGAACTCTCCTGGATTCGAATTTTTTTCTGTTTTGTCTGGAGGGCACCTGTGTTAAAAGTTTTGGAAGGCTTTCAAAGAAACCTCTGATTAAATATTGTTACTTGTTCCATCTTTGTTTAACTTGAATCCAGTACAATCTTTATCAGTTTCTGACCAGGTGGGCAGGTGAGGTTGTTGGGCTCAGCCTGGGGCTTAGACCAGGGAGTTTTCCTGGAATCACAGAATGATTTCAGTTGTAAAAGTCCTCTGAGTCCCTCCTGTGACTGATCCCCACCTTGTCCCCAGCCCAGAGCACTCAGTGCAACATCCAGGCCTTCCTTGGACACCTCCAGGGCTGGGCACTGCAAACCTCCCTGGGCAGCCCCTGCCAAGGCCTGAGCACCCTTTCCAGGCAGAAATTCCTCCTGCTGTCCAACCTGAGCCTGCCCTGGCCCAGCCTGAGGCCATTTCCCCTTGTCCTGGCCCTGTTCCTGGGAGCAGAGCCCGACCCCCCCGGCTGTCCCCTCCTGGCAGGAGCTGTGCAGAGCCACAAGGTCCCCCTGAGCCTCCTTCTCTGCAGGCTGAGCCCCTGCCCAGCTCCCTCAGCCCCTCCTGGGGCTCCATTCCCTTCCCAGCTCTGTTCCCTTCCCATCCCAGAGCGTCCCATGGGATTGGTGTGACCCCAGTGCAGCACCCAGCTCTTGGCCTTGTCAGCCCTCACCCCAGTGGCCCCAGCCCGTGGGTCCAGCCTGTCCTGATCCCTCTGCAGAGCTTCCTGCCCCCAGCAGATCCACATCCCACCCTGGGGCTGCCCAGGAGCTGGCCCGGGCCGGTGCCCTCGGTCCCCGTGTGCAGGCCGGCCTTGGAGGTGCTGAGCAGGGCCCAGCCAGCCCTGAGCCTCTGGTGCCCCTTCCCAGCTGCACGGGCCTCCATCCCCAGGTTATCCCAGCCAGGAGTGTCCCTGTCCATCAGTGATTTTCCACCCCAGTAACTGGAGGCACTGAGGGCTCTGTGGGGCTGTGCTGCCACATGCTGTGTCCCGCATGAACAAACCAGATGGCTTCTGGTGCCTCGGAAAAACCTCACAGTTCCAGCAGAAGTGCAAGGCGTGCAGGAGGGAAAGCTGGATGTTTCAGTGCCGTCTTGTTTTCCTAAACTACTGGATTGCCTGTTCATTTTTAATGAAGCTTCCTGCATTATTTGGGCAGGTTTTTTGCAGAATCTTCCAGTGCAGCTTTGGATCCACTGGATTTATGGAGGAAAAAAAAAAGGATCCATTGACTTGTTTAGATTTTCACTGCAGAGTTGTAATCACTGGAGTCCAGTTACAGTCCATCTCCGGCTCTTAGCCAAGTGGGCTTTTCCTTACACCCTCTGAGGCTGGAGTCAGTTTTGGTTTGCAAAGATCTTGCACAATCATCTGAATCCGGGACACGTGAAAACGTCAGTGAGAGATCCAAGCCTTTGGGTTTTGGAGAAGCTGCTGCTGGAAGGTGCATGGTGGTTCCCAAAGATGCTCCTGTACTTGCTGGAGATGCAGAAATAACATTTTTAGGGTATTTTTCATACTTTTGTGCACAGTTGCTTTTGCTTCAGTTACTTATCCTATCAATGATGGGAACAAAGTTTAAAATGTTAAGGATAAACTAGAGGAATTGTCAGAAGTGGTTAAAATGTGCTATAAAAGATGTTGCCAGTCTGCTTGAATAAGTATGAAAGGTTTGTCTTTTCCAGGGGTCAGATGTGTCCCCATGAAATCACTTCTAGGTCACTCCTCTTCCTAGGAAAAGGCACAGGGGAACGAAGGAGCATTTTTGATTAATTGTGTTTGACTGCTGAGGAAAGGGATTCGGAATATGAACCAGGAGAACAAAGAAATGAGTAAGAGCATCAGATATTTTGGATAGACAGAGGGAGAGGAGGGGATTAAATCAGTCATTTGTTCAAATTAGGAAAGAAAAGTAAAAATACTTCATATATTTATTGAAATCTGAGATGAACAAATATAAGCACCTTTATATCATAAAGAAGTTTAATATTATGCTTTAACAAAACGTTTATGACAGTTCAGAAATTATTTTAGATGGTTTCAACCAAATGTCAGTTGAAGCCAGATGAGTTCAGATGCCCAAAGCAAGGAAGTGCCAAAGCAGATGGACACCAGTAACTTTTTCTGCCAGCACAGGTATGCCCTCAATTTTTATTCAATATCTTCACCCCAGATATGTTATTTATTAAAGTTACTTTTTAAAGAGTGAATGGACTGACAAGGGAAGAAAGCTTTTCCTTGAAACACCAGGAGTATCTGATCAGAAAAATGGCAGAAGGTCACTGAACCTCCTTCCCTGTGTCAAGCACAGATCAGCCCATGCCCCAAACTGGTTTTCTGATTTATTTTAATTACAAGTCATTTCTGACCATAAATAGGTATGGGCACAATTTTATCTTCATGCAGCAACTGCAGTTTAATCAGTGACATCAAATATTATTTCTGCTAATGACATACAACACCAAGAATCTGAACCATGTCAGATTTAGTGACTGGTAAATGAACTTTTCTTTCTCTGTTCCTGCCTTTGGCTGATGAGGCTGCAGCTCAGTGCAAAGCAATGTCTGGAAGTGCTTCTCAAACCCTGCAGGTCAGAATCTCCTTGGAGGGCTCCTTGTAGGTGAAGTACAGAATGGGAGGAAGTCACCCAGGCCAGTGCCCCCCTGGCCAGTGGGGGATTCGCTGAGCACAGAGCTGGCCTGGGAGCGTCCTTGGGCCGTTACCTACAGCTGATGAGCTCCAAGAAGAGCGAAACCTGCTAAGCAAGGTCCTGTAGTATTGGCCTGAGGCAGGGCACGGCCACAGGGCATGGGCAAGGGCACGGCCACAGGGCCCAGGGCACGGCCAGGAGGGCCCAGGGCACGGCCACAGGGCACAGGGCATGGGCAAGGGCACAGCCAGGAGGGCACAGGGCACGGCCACAGGGCTCAGGGCATGGGCAAGGGCACGGCCAGGAGGGCACAGGGCACGGCCACAGGGCACAGGGCATGGGCACAGGGCACAGGGCACGGCCAGGAGGGCCCAGGGCACGGCCACAGGGCACAGGGCATGGGCAAGGGCACAGCCAGGAGGGCACAGGGCACGGCCACAGGGCACAGGGCATGGGCAAGGGCACAGCCAGGAGGGCACAGGGCACGGCCACAGGGCACAGGGCATGGGCAAGGGCACAGCCAGGAGGGCACAGGGCATGGGCACAGGGCTCAGGGCATGGGCACAGGGCACAGCCAGGAGGGCACAGGGCATGAGGCTCAGGGCTCAGGGCATGGGCACAGAGCATGGGCACAGGGCATGGGCATGGGCATGGCCAGGAAGGCTCAGGGCACAGCCAGGAGGGCTCAGAGCACAGCCGTAAGGGCGTGGCCACGAGGACACAGGGCACAGCCAGGGAGGGCTCAGGGCATGGCCAGCAGGGCTCAGAGCACGGCCACAGGGCACAGCCAGGAGGGCACAGGGCATGGCCAGGGCACTCTGGGGGCTCACAGGGGCTCCCTGCAGCCAGGGGGGGTTCAAGTGTCACCTCCTGTGCTGGGGGCTGGACTGAGCTCTGACAGGGACAGCCCTGGCACAGAGCAGTGCGAGAGAAACAGGGTGAAACAAACAGGGGAAACAAGAAAAATGTGAGTTTATTAAAGATATTTTAGATGCTGAGTGGAGAATTTTCCACGGTAATTGGCGTGGAATTTATAAATTGGCTTTGCTGTTAACTCTGTCAGAGGGTGCTCCCGAGGCCATTCGAGTGTTGCACCTGTTGAAAGGTGAAAGGATGAAGGGAAGTAATAAAAGTTTGGAAGTTTACATCAGACACACTCAGCTGCAGTTTTCTGAGGTACTGCACAGTTTTCTGCTTTTAGCTGAACATTGCTTTTCAATAAGGATTTCCAAATGATTGGACTTCCTTTCCCTGGCAGTGCCCAAGGCCAGGCTGGACACTGGGGCTGGGAGCAGCCTGGCACAGTGGGAGGTGTCCCTGCCATGGCAGGGGTGGCACTGGATGGGCTCTGAGGTCCCTCCAACCCAGCCCATCCTGGGATTCTGTATTGGAGTGGTTTCCCCTCCATGTGCCCATGGAATGTGAGCAGCCACCTCAGGAATTCCTGGCTGCCACATCATTCCAGCCCATGTTGTGTTTCCTGGCACTTTGCTCATGGATTTTGCTGCCATTTTTAAAAAAGCAAGGAACCAGCAAACAAACAAACAAAACCTACCCAAAATATCCCCACCAAACGCCAAACTCAGCCTCCCCACCCCCCTCAAAGAACCCAACCTAACAAAACAAACCATACCAGCTCGGGCCAAGCTGCTCTTTCCCTTCCCTGTTTTGGGAGCTGAGCACTGTAATTTGCATCCCAAACATAGTTGCAGTTCTTGTGGGTTTGGTTCATTCCTGTTTTGAACTTGAGAAAGACTCCCCATCTTCCTTCTTCCCATCCTCACCACCGAGGGATCCTTCTGTATCTGATGGTTCAGGGATTAAAAACAGGTTTGTCAATTATTCTGATAGAACTTAATTTCCTCCACTTTTCCAAATATCTGGCAGTAATGTGGGAGTTGGGCTCTGCTCCCAGGGAACAGGGCCAGGACAAGGGGAAATGGCCTCAGGCTGGGCCAGGGCAGGCTCAGGTTGGACAGCAGGAGGAATTTCTGCCTGGAAAGGGTGCTCAGGCCTTGGCAGGGGCTGCCCAGGGAGGTTTGCAGTGCCCAGCCCTGGAGGAGTCACCTGGATGTGGCACTGAGTGCTCTGTGCTGGGGACAAGGTGGGGATCAAGCACAGATGGGACTGGATGGGCTGGGAGGGCTTTTCCTACTGAAGGACTCTGGGATCATGGAGAAAGCAGATCCTTCATTCAGGTCTCATTTCAGGGGCAGTTTGAAAGAGCTCAGTCCCTCCTTTTCCTTGCAGAGGGCACAGAGGACATGGAATTGTGACATGGAATTGTGTCTGTCTCGGTCACTCTGACCTCTCCATCCAGTTCTGTCTGGCAGCGTTGGGTGCTGTGTCCAGGCACCGGCAGTGACCTCTGGAACTCCTGTCCTGGCACATGCAGGTGCCTCTCTGGCCCAGGGTGCCCAGAGCAGCTGGGGCTGCCCCTGGATCCCTGGCAGTGCCCAAGGCCAGGCTGGACACTGGGGCTGGGAGCAGCCTGGCACAGTGGGAGGTGTCCCTGCCATGGCACGGGTGGCACTGGTGGGATTTAAGGCCCTTTCCCTCCCAAACCATCCTGGGATTCCACGAATGAGGAATCTCTCGGGAAAGAGGTGGAAGTCGTGGTACTGTCAGGTGCTTTGTGGAGGATGAGATGGGATTGGAAGCTCGTGTGCCCAAAACCCCCAACTTTCAGAATTCATAAAAAATGCACTGGGGCTTTTTCCCGTAAAAAAAAAAAAATACAATAAAGACACAGCAGCACATTGGTTCTGAGTCTATGGCTTTCTAAAGTAGGAAAATCCAAGGAAATACAGTGTATTTTCAGGTCAGAGCCCATGTGCTTGCTTTCCTTTCTGCAGAGGAAAATGGCTTTGGTGGGTTCCAAGCTGTGGGATTCCAGCAGGAAATTGGGAAGTGCTGGAGCTCTGCTGGGGGACTGCTCCTCAGGGATGTGTGCAAGTGCCAAGGCACGACTTTCCTGCTGCTCCTGGTGACATTTGAGGCTGGGGAGGCTGAGCCAACTGCCTCCTCTAGATCTGGATGGAACTGTAGAAGAATTGTTTGGGATTTTTATCTTTTTTTGGGGTTAGACACATGAAACCTATATTTAATGATTTTTAAGTTGGTGAATTTGGCAACCAAAGAATAACGTAATAATTAGTTGAATTATAAATTAAATTTTACACTGGTGCTGAATTAACTTGCCTTTTTTTTTTGCTGCAGTGGACTGAGATTTGGCATCTTTTAGGACTGTGTAGTGAAATAAGCCCTAAGAGCTGCTGAATTTTCCCTGTGCCCCCTTACCTTGGGGTACCAGCCCCTCCCTGCTCCTGTCACTTTTCATCTGTTTTCCTAGGAAAGGGAGGCCTCCGTCACCAAACTCTTTTTATTTCCAGCTTAATTTGTTTGAAGTTCCTTACTTCCCTGGCAAATCCCATTTGACCTCCGGTGTCAGGGTTCAAAGTTAAACAAATTTTAACAAGGTTTGTGTAAAGCCAACATTCCCCCAAACCCAACATCCCCACAAATCCTGGGAGGCCTTTTCCAAGCTAAAGGATTCTGTGATCCTGCAGGGAAGTGGGGTGACTAACCTGTGTCAGCCAGGGCAGGGAAAGGGCTGGGCTTGTTCCTCCTGACCCCCAAAGTCCCTAACACACAGCATGTCCCCTTTTTTGGCTCAGCAGCTCCTGAGAGGCCTGACTTGCTCTGTGTTTTGCAAACAAAACCCCTTGGAACACGAAGGAATTCTTTACGGGATGTTTCTGCGTGTATTAATGCAGCTCTGAGCTTTTCAAACTGCAGCTCGGGTGTTCAGAATGAATGCTTCCTGTGCTGTGCCCCGCCTTGGAAGGTGTGAACAAGCCTGAAGAGTGTGTGTGTGGAATGGGATAATGATGAGAGGTGTCTGTCTGTGTCCTGGAATTCCCAATCCCCAAACAGAATTGGACTGTTCCCGCTGAGGGACGGAATCCTGCTGTTCACAGCAAGTTGCTCTTGTAACAGGAATTCGAACACAGTGTTTGCCATTTTTGTCTCCAGAATGATTGAGGAGAGTGGGAAGAGGAGGAGGACCATGGCAGAGAAGAGGCAGCTGTTCATGGAAATGAGTAAGTAGGAAATCTGAAGACTTAATGTCATTTATTCCTCACTGAGAGCTTCCCTGTGACAGCTGCACCAGATCATCCCCATCCTGTCCCACAAGCCCCATGCAGGGAAAGTCATCCGGGGGGCTCCTGGGGGCTGTCCAGGAGGAGAAGGCCCAAGGGGAGTCACAGCTGCCTGGGAAGGTCATTTGTCCCTAGGTTTTGGGAAGCTCTTTCCTTAGAGAATCTTCACATCTCTCATCTATGCCAATGCCTAAGGCTTGTGGACAACTATTTAAATGAATAATGACAACAGACAGAGCACCTTTGGCCTTAGAAAAGATAAAAAAATGGCCCTGCAGTGCTGGTGTGACTCGAGAAATGGTTTGGGGGCTGATTTATACAGCTGGAAGAGTTAAGAATTTGTGTTTGCATGACATCCCATTATCCTGCTGTCCTGCAAGGAGTCAGGGCTGAAGGGAATTCCTGGATTAGGCCAGCATGTCCTTAATTCCAGTTACAGACTGAGGGAGCTCTGACTTAAAACTACAGATTTATACTGGTTTGTTTCCAGAGTAGCATTGTTGTGGAGTCATGGAGTGGTCTGGGTGGGAAAGGGCCTTAAATCCCACCCAGTGCCACCCCTGCCATGGCAGGGACCCCTCCCACTGTGCCAGGCTGCTCCCAGCCCCAGTGTCCAGCCTGGCCTTGGGCACTGCCAGGGATCCAGGGGCAGCCCCAGCTGCTCTGGGCACCCTGGGCCAGGGCCTGCCCACCCTGCCAGGGAACAATTCCTGTCCAAAATCCCATCCAGCCCTGCCCTCTGGCAGTGGGAGCCATTCCCTGGCTCCTGTCCCTCCAGCCCTTGTCCCCAGTCCCTCTCCAGCTCTCCTGGAGCCCCTTCAGGCCCTGCAAGGGGCTCTGAGCTCTCCCTGGATCCTTCTCCTCTCCAGATGAGCACCCCCAGCTCTGCCAGCCTGGCTCCAGAGCAGAGGGGCTCCAGCCCTGGAGCAGCTCCGGGGCCTCCTCTGGGCTCTCTCCAGCAGCTCCAGGTGCTTGTGCTGCTGGCCCAGGGCTGGGGAGCTCTGCAGGGGGGGCCTCACCTGATCCCCCCGCGTGTGCCGTGGCTGGGGATGGGTGTGAGGAGACACTCGAGCCCTTTTTCCAAGTCCTCCTCTCAGCAGCAGGGGGTGCAGTGGGTGTTGCAGAGGGAAGCCGGCCCCCAAAGCTCTGGTTTGTTGCAGGGGCCCAGAACTTCGACGTGATCCGGCTCTCCACGTACAGAACCGCCTGCAAGCTGCGCTTCGTGCAGAAGAGGTGCAACCGTGAGTGGTGTCCAGGCTCCCCTCACACCTTGCTCCTGCCTGGTGCTTCTCATCCCGCCCCCAGCCCCCCTGCGGTGCCGAGGGAGCGCCGATCAGGCCCCGACAGCTGCTATTTAAACAGAGCTCTCATATGTAATTAAATATTTAATTAGAGGCAGCGGTCCTTGCCCCATACTCTGCGATATCTTCACATTCATTCTTTAATGTTCAGAAAACGCGAAGCCCGAGGGCAGCCGTGGTGTTTTGCTGCCCTCAGAGCTGGGTGTAGATGGTCTCAAGCTGCGTGAGGGGCTGTTCCCTCACGGGGAGCCCCAGAGCACCCCCGGTGAGCACAGGGACAGTCCCTGCCCGGAGCTGTCCCTGTGGGGACACGTGTGACGTCCGTGACCGAGGAGAGCTGTGGGCAGTGCAGGTTCTCCCCTCCTCTGCCTGGCCCTGACCTTGGACAGCTCCCAGGGCACGGGTGAACCCCAGGTGAGCAGGATGAACTCGGAGCCTGCCCCTGCTGAGCTGCAGAGAGCCTGGGATAACGGGTGGGAGCAGCTCCCTAATCCCAGGCACTGAACTGCTGCTGGGCTGAGCAGCAGGAGGGGGAGGAGGCCAGGAGAAGGGCTGAGGAGGAGGAGGAGTAGGGCTGAGGAGGAGGAGGAGGAAGCCAGGAGAAGGGATGAGGAGGAGGAGACCAGGAGAAGGGCTGAGGAGGCCAGGAGGACACGTGTCCCTGCTGTGTCCCTGCTGTGTCCCTGCTGTGTCCCCCAGATCCCTTTGCTGGTGGATGGCTCAGTCCTGCACACAGCGTTGGTTCTGGCTGCAGTTGCAGGTTTGGGATTCAAGCTCCTTTCCAGCAGAGAGCACACAGGAGTGCCAGTTCAGGGCTCTGCACAGGGCACAGGTGCCCCACACGAGCCCCGGGCCCTTTGCCAGCCTGGGCTGGGGATGGGGCCGGGCAGCTCTGGGCTCTCTCTGCTCACAGGCTGCCCCAGGGGCGTGGGGAAAGCCTGGCTTTGGTCCTTGGGGGGGTTTCATGTGAGAAATACAAAACAAATTTAGTGTAAGAAAGGCGCAAGCTCACACTGACTGCAGACCCTTCTGTGGGAGATCCAGCAGGGAGTTTCACCATGTCCCTCCTCTGGGTGCTGGGCCATGTTCACTTTGGGTGGCTGCTGATCCTTAGATGCCTTCTCCGCTCTCCTGCAAAGCTTAAAGCCTGGAAGCATTTCAAAATACTGTTTCATGTGGTTCTGCAGATCACTTTCTGTGGTTTGGAAAAGGATTTCTCCACGTTGTTAACACTCCTTAGATACAGCAGGGAAATTTAGAGGAATGCTTTGGAGCCCCAGACCTGTGTTTATAGAACATTATCCTCTGGGTTTGGGAACTGGATCGACTGGAAACAGCCAGAGTTTAACTGGAACATCAAGTTCCCTCTTCAATACCCTACGAGTCAGCATGAGGGTGTTCAAAATTACTGTCAACAGTTTGTAGTGGATTTAGGGTATCATCAGATCCCAGGATGGTTTGGGTGGG
>WAAG01002820.1:22588-36187 GCA_013390105.1 Tichodroma muraria | reverse complement strand
AAGATAAGGTCACCCAAACCATCACAGCTGCAAAGTCCGCTGAGTCTCCAGCCTATAAATGAACAGATTTTGCCTAAGGGATTGTTCATAAATGGCCTTCCAACAAAAACAGTGGTGAGACTGCAGGAGATCATTAGCTTGCAGAAAGTAGAGAGATTTTTACTTAGTCTGCTAGTATTAAGTGAACTAAGAACTGTTTAAGAATGGTATTCACTTTGCTGCATATGGAACAAGCCTTGCTTTGTTTTCATGTTTAATCCTAGCTCTATATTTAAATGCCTTTGCTGCCTTAGTGTGTGATATGAAACACTAAAAATAGCCTTTCTGTTCCAGAATTTCCATTGTGTCTACCTTTGGAAAGCTCCATTAATGGTGAAAATATTACTATGAATTTAACTTATGAAGATAAGCCTAAAACACTGAAAGACTGAGGCTGCACACACAATAAATCTCCATTAAATATCTTCTATGTGAATCTACTTTATGTACTTCATACTCAGGCTAAATCCCTCCTAGCTCAACCTATACTGAGGAAAATACCCCACAATGATGCTTGAAAGTCCACACCTTCTACTGCTACTTGTTCTTCTGCGTGTCTGCCCCATAAGGCCTGGAGACTTCCAGAAAGTTAGGAAATCATATCTCTGTTCTCCAGCTCTTTTTTTTTTCCTTTTCTGTGCTGTAGATATCCTTTTAATTAAACTCAGATGTTGTTTATACTTTGGAGGGCCTCTTGCAGCCAGCAAGACAAAACAAAACAGTGGGATCCTGTTCCAGTGAGACACAAAGGTGTCCTCTCAGGACAGATGGTAACAGCAGCCGGTACTGATTTTGCAAAGCAGAGGTGATCATTTCATAGCAGGAATAAGCAGTCTATTCTAGGAGCCTGAAATATTAATGTAAGATGAGAAGAACGATGGACATGACTAGTGTCAGCTATAAAGCAGACACAGGCACACTCCACAAACACGTTCAGCATCCCAACTCCAGCTTTGGTGGCTAACTCCCTTGATTATTTTTTACATATACATCAATCACTGACTGCAACTGTTCTGGGTGTTTCAGTGTGCTTCAGCAACCAGTAGTACTATACCAGACAAATGCACCACACTAAAGAGGAAAAATCACCATTACACTATCATTCAAATTACTAATTACTGTACTTTTGCTGCTTTTCCTCCCCTTTTTCTTGCTGGGCATACCATTTTTATATGTGATGACATTACCTAGATGGTCAACTCCATCTGTATTCACACAACTGGTTGTTGAGCACCTTTTAAAACCATGCACAGAAAAGCCTAAGGAAGACTACATGGATATTGGAAGTAGGACAAGAAACTTATGATGGTTTTATGTTCATTTCCATTTTCCAGCTTTGCCTGTGTACATGTGCAGGTACTGTAAAAACACAGGATCAGGCAAGTTAATTTTTCCAAATACATGCATTGTACTTTACCACAGCATACAGAGAGAGATTCTGAACACTTCCCCTTCTACACAATGAAATTAATTGAATGAATGTGGGAAAAAAGTATACTACTATGCCGTTTAGCTTTTCAGTGGCATTAATTTTATATAATTTGCAAGATAAAAGATGGATGCAACTTTTCAGTGCCCCAACTGCAGCTGTCAGAGTCTGGCAGAAAACCTCAAGCCGTTCTTTGACTTCAAGATCATCAGCTACAATTCAGACCTGGGCAGCAGCAGTTAGCTGGCCACTGTCAGTGATAGATGAGACAACAGAAGGCAGTTTGCTCTTTCACGGCTAAGTCAATGCTGTCCTGCCCTGCTGACAGGCAAGGCAAAGCTGCTTTTGTCAGTGAGCCAGGCAGATATGACCCCAGAGACACAAAGGAAGCAGGTCATAGAATGGTTTGTGTTGAAACACATCTTGAAGATAATCTAGTTCCAACCTCACTGCTATGGGGTTGCTCAAAGCCCCACCTGACCTGGCTTTGAACACTTCCAGGGATGGGGCACCCACAACTTTTCTGTTCTAGTGTCTCACCCCTATCACAACATGTTCACGTGAAAAGTGCCTCTCCAGCTCTCTTGTAGCCCCTTTTAGCTACTGGAAAGCTGCAGTGAGGTCCCCCTGGAATCTTGTCTTCTCCAGGCTGAACAAACCCAGTTCTCTCACATCTTTCCTGTACTGGGGACCCCAGAACTGGATGCAAAGCAGAGTAGAAGGGAAGAATCACTTCTCTTGACCTGCTGGCCACACTCCTTTTAATGCAGCCCAGGATCTGGTTGGCTTTCTGAGCTGTGAGCACACACTGGAGGTCATGTCAAGTTCTTCATTCACCAAGACTCAAAAGACTTTATCCCCAGGGCTGCTCTTCATTCATTCTCCTCCCCACCTGTACCTGTGCTCAGGATTTCCCCAACCCATGTGCTGGACCTTGCACTTGCCGTTTTTGAATTTCATGATGCTTCACAGGCCCATCTCTCAAGCCTGTCCAGGTCCCTCTGGATGGCATCCCTTCCCTCCAGCGTATTGACCACTCCACTCAGCTTGGGGCTGCCAGAAAACTTGCGAGGGTGCACTTGATTCCACTCTCCCTGTCACCAGCAAAGATGTTAAACAGCACCAATCCAAATACTGATCCCTAGGGAACACCACTTGTCACTGATCTCCATTTGGATATTGAGCCATTGGAGTGTGGCCATCCAGCCAATTCCTTGTACACCTGAGTGGTTCATCTGTCTAATTCATGCCTCTCCAATTTAAAGACAACGATGTCATATAAACAGTTAGAAAATAACATCCTCACAGAGTCACTTCTCTGGCCATAACTGTATTTTAGCAGATGTCCATCTCAATATTACCAGTGATACATTCATTATGGGTCTGAAAATCCACTATATCTACTCCACCTGCCATTCTTCCTCAGCCAAAAGCCCACATGGTGTACAGGAACAGGACAAATGCAAGGAAATGTGGGCAACTCCCATGCTGTTCACAAACATTAGTGTCCAAACCCAAGCACATTCTCCATTAGAAAAACATAGGCAAAATTCCAAACACAGAAAGCAGTTACCGTGTTTAGGGACAACTAACAATCCTTGACAGCATTACCATTTGGAAAAATACTTTGGGTTCAGCTCCATCTGCACCTACTGTTTTGTTACAAGATATGCTGCTTTCCCAAACAATTTTACCAAGTGTTTTTTTAAAAAATCAACTTCAGAGCAGGATATCTAGACTGAAATGGCCATGGTCTGATAGGAAAGGCTGGAGAGCTGATTAGAAAGTACAATATACAATCAAGATATCAACACTTGCACCCAAACAGCTTAAAATTATTTCAAAGGGTACAGAAGCAGCAATAAACAGTTCATATTTCTGTCCTTCCAGTGGATGTGCTACAAAGGGCAATCTGGGCGAGCCGGTGCTAAATACATGTTCCTGCCAAAGCTCTGCCAGCTCAGGCACGTCTTTGTTGTTACACTGCTCCTCCTGACAGGGCCTCTCTGTGCAGGGTTTGGAGGACGCTTCGACTCCCGGGGTGACCTGCTCTTTCTCTTTGTTCAGAGCATTCAGTAAAAGCAGCAACCTAACTTTGGCCTTTTATGTTTCTGCTAAGTATTATTATTCACTCAATACTACATTTTCATACCGATTCAGTAGCTGTCACTCCATCAAACCCCTGAAAATCTGCACTAATACTCCATGCATGTCAGCTCTGCTCTGTTCACTTCACTAAAGACAGGGAGAAGACCATTGGGGAGGGGAGAAGAACTGATAGACTGCCCATCTCCAGCTTTAGCACATTGCTGGGAAGAGATCATGTAGAGACAGCACTGCCCTCTTCATCCCTGCTAGAAAAGCAATGTATGGCAGAGCAAGGTCAAGGGTAGACTAACAGACCAACAATACTGGTCCATAATAATTTTGGAGCTGCAAATATTTGCTATCTGGTACTTTTTTTTTTTTTGCTATCATAGCACATCTGGGATGTGCACTGGGCATTTCCCCCAGCATTACTTCCCATTCACTATCCCCAAATGTCTGCCAATGCATTACCTTTCCTCAAGGTGTATAGAGAGGAAAAACACCACAAGTGACTCACTCTTCTGTTCATCACACTAAAATCACATTCTGGTCTACACAGCCATTTCCCCCTCTCTGTGTAGCAAAGTCAAGTCTGCCTGTTTATTGATGAGAGCAAGCTTCAGCTGCAGTCAGCACTATTTGGATGCAATTGTTGGGCAAGTGAGCTAACATCTACAGCCTCATATGTTATCAGCAGAATGGTTATCTTATGTCTAAAAACTGCATTATAAGAGTGACAGATGTAGCAAAAATGGAGTACTAATTTAATTTTCAATTGCATTGTTTTCTCTCTGACCTGGCAGTTCAAGAAGTCATCACTAGACCACAACAGTAAGCAAACTCAGTATCAGAGACACTGAAGAGGAATCTCCAGGCTGTTTTTCACACAGCCACTTTCTCTGACTATAGCTTCTCTGGAGTAGAATGAATCACTCGACGATCTGTCTTTGGTTAGCTCACATCTATTTAAACCAGCATGAAGATCCGCACCTTTGATGTGAGTTAATTAAGCTCACATGGCTTTCTTCAGCCTGGCTTCTGCAGCTTCAGAAGTGAAGGGAGCCAAATTAGACCCATCTGTCTAAATGGAAGGGGTCCTCTCCCGCCATAAGGCACACTCCATTGCCCAGCACACGAGCTGCCTTCCAAGAGCACCAGGAGAGGGGGTTTCATTGCTGCCAGCAGCTACCGAGAATACCAGGCCTGCCAGGTGCGGGGGTTTTCATGAGAACCACAGTTCTGTGCCATCAGCTTCTCTGCACAGAAGCCTCAAGGGTCTGTCTACAAAAGAATTTCCTGCAATAGCCTTTTGTACAACCCTTGGAACTTCTTGGCAGAACAGATGCGCAAAACCATTTGTTTTTCTATTTAAAAAATAAAGAAGAAACTAAAAAACTTTAGTGGGGCCGAGGAAGACTCCCTGCCTGGATTCTACAGCCATTAATTGTGTAACTGAAGTTTGTAGTCTCTACAAACTCTGGAAGCCTCTCAGCTGCTATCCTGGATTCCCAAAAAGAAAGTAGCCATAAATAACATGCATGGTCAGGTACAGCTGTTACCAAGACGCTCTCAAGGACTTGTGCCTGTGCCTGGCAAGAAGAATTAGGAAATTCAGCTGTCAGAAAAGACAGTTTCAAGAAGATATACTGGTATCCATGGGGAAGTTATCAAAAAGGTGTGTGGCATGAGAACAAGAGACAACAGGTATGAATTGCCATGGGGAGGATCACACTGAATAGTATTTAAAAACAGAAGTTTGCTATGAAGATAGCAAAGCAGTATTAACAGGTTTCTCAGAGACAGTGCAATGTCTTCATCCCTGGAGGTCTTCAAACTCAACCAGATAACACCCTGAGCAACCTGGTTTGAATTCAGTGATGACACTGCTTTGAGCTGAATGGTGGATTAGGGACTTTGTGAGGTCCCTTCCATCCTGAAAGGCTCTGTGACCCCATATCACCCGCTACAAGTTCCATAATACATACAGTCATGTAAAGGGCTTTGCACAACTGCTTACGTATGGGAGCCTGGAACCAGTATTTGCACCCTGGACTTTTGAGAAGTACCTCTTTACAGTTTGCACAGTGTAACTGAGAACCTGCACAGTTTCATTGTGTTCACACTGGGAGCATCCTGAAGCAAGGAAACGATGCTTTCGTCAGACAGTATCTTGCCTCCGAGACTTGAGGATTACAACCAAATGTATGCAAGCAATAAATACTCTAATTAAAGGAGAAATGAGAAATCCAGACTCCAAGGCTTAATGAATCATAAAAAGTACCTAGAAAAAAACCTAATCTGGCTAATTCCAAGTATTTAATTGAGTTGGCTGAAACATTTGCATGCGTGAACACAAACACGTAGTTATTTCCCTGGGTAGAATTCTTCAAGCTGTAATATTGATTCTTCATCTGGAGCATGAATGGCAATTATTTGTTAATAAAGTCGTAGCTTTTCTACATACCAAATCAAGGTCTTGGGAAACCCTCCGCTTGCGCAGCTCTTCCATCCTCTCACACACATCTGTGAAGCAGGTGTTATAGTAGTCTGCATACTGCTGTGCCAGATCATCAATATTTCCCAGTGACCCGTCCTACAGGGAAGACAAAGAAAAGAAGTCAATCGATTTTAAAATTCTTATTTAAAGGTAGCACCACAACTGTAAAGGAACCAACCCCATGCAGCACATCATGCTCAGGTCATCCTCTGCATCCCTATCCAAGAGCACACAAGCAGCAAGAACAGTTGGGAACTGCATGTACCAGAACAGCTCCTCACAATCAGGTGGGACTTGTTAATTCCTACAGCAAGAAGGCAGGGATAACAATGCACAGCAGTGGAACAACACATCCTCAGGCACTATCTGCCTCAATTCCCTCCCACCAGCATATACTCATATTGCACCTGGTTGTCCCAAGCAGCAGCTCGCTCTTCCAAGAGCCAGTCATTGCACACATTGCACTGACCTCACCGAGAGCAGCCCTGCTTTGTGACAGTGACTAACTGCAACTAAAACCATTACATTTCTTGCCAATACACCAAATCAGCCAGACTGCAAACAATGACACTCACAAAGACGCTCTGCCAGTTGATTTTTTAAGATGTACTGGAGGTGGCAACATGGTTTGCTGAGTCCCAAATCTCTGCTTTGCAGGGTAGGATTGCTACACTGCTAATAAAACAGCTTTAGCCAGAAATGTAATTGTAATAAACTGTTAATTACAGTCCAAATTCATACTTTGAAAATTATGAATGAAGAAAATAAGACCAAAATAATAAAAAGGCTGAATTTTAAGTGTCATGAGAAATCTTTCTAAACATCAGGTATATATGCAGCACCTCTGAAGCGAGGGGGTGAGTAGGTACAATATGCACACACTTAAGATAGGTCCAAAAGATGGGATGGAGTAATCTTGTGTCCCTATCTGTCCAACTTATGAAAGAGCATGTATGTTACTGTGTGCATTCTTTAGAATGTAACAATCTGCTCTCTGTGCCTATCCTGAGAGAAGGACAAGAATACATTGCAGACTATTATTTCATTGCTGCTGTTTATAGATGCACACATGTAAATATAAAATCATGTCTTGATTCTTAAGAAAAAGCTAAGCAATAGAGAAATAATGTAAAAATAATTATGCTAATAATATACATAAATTGCAAGGTTAAGGTATAGCATATGAGCTAGGAGGAACACTTAATTAGTAACCACATCTTACTGAAGCTGTTGTTACTTGGAAATAAGCATGTGGTCCAACTCTCCAGGGTTCTGGACTATGCTGAAGAGGTAGGTTTGCTCTAATGAAGTACCACTTCTAGAGAATTGGAAAAAACCTTCCAGTTTAAATGAAGTGAAAGCCTATTAAATCTCAGAGTCTGTGAAAACTACTTTCTACTCTTTTAAAGTGTAATTCAACAGGCAGAACAGTTATCTCCTGAAACTTTTGCAGATTCCCCAGAAAATTTTGCAGAGCTCACTTTGCCAAAATTTAGAACAGCTTGCATTTTCTCGACACTATTGTGTTCAGTACAGGTGGAAAACAATTTGCATGTCACTTGTTGGAGCAGCAGAAGCAAAATAACTACACTAAATATATATCTACACTTTCTCCTCTACCCCCATACTTAGGTATTTTTTTACTGTCGTTCCTATCTCTCAACCCGCCAAAGATCTCACACAGGAGATGTTTCAAGCATTAAAAGATTGGGGTCCTTATACAAATACACTTCTGGGAATTTCAGACTTTCCAGAGCTTTGGACAAACAACTTCCTGTGCTGCTAAGCACATGTACAGTTTATGTGGGGAAAGAGCCAGAACCTTTGAGAACACAACAGGGCTACCCTGCCTTTTTACAGGAGCCACAGTGCTACCTGCTCACAGTGGAAGCCTATGTCTTCCTCCAACCACCTCCTTGACATCCATCACTTCCCTACAAGCTGGGGAAGCAACTTGGACTCTTTGCCTGTACCACAAGTTCCACAAATTTTTCTGTGCCACTGGACACTCCTCTGGTGGCTGAGGGTGTTCTTCCTGGTCCCACATGGACTATGCATTGCTTTCAGTGTTTAAACACTCAGTAGGAATAACCAGGGCTGCACTGCTGAAGAAAAAAAATGAATGCCAAACTGAAAAAGCAGCCCCAAAACTTCACCTTAATTTGCTCACTTTTGTGGGCAGTAAGAGAACCTGTATGACTTCCAAAGAGATGATGTGACATCTGAATGCCAGCCGCTCAATCATAACAAACATCCCTCTCTAAGGGATATCAAAAATTCCCACTTTGGAGTATTTTCCCCAACCAGAGTCTGTTTATTCCTTGATAAACTTTGCCAGTTAAGAATATTGAAGGTGGGAACAGTAATAATAGAAGAGCAACACAAGGAAGCATCATTTTACTAGAACAATATGAAAACTGCCTATCAGTCCATCTCCTCTCGCAGTTCTGGAAACCATACATTCCATAAAGGTAACCTGCTCCAAATTACGCATAATTTTCAAAGGTAATTCATGACTTTGAAACTGCCTGAAATACTTCAAATCCAAATATATCACGTGAACTTTAGCTTAGCTGAGAGACAGACAGTGCTCAGGATCTCAGCACGTTTCAGTGCTCCCCCCCACACCTCCTCAGACACATGGTCACGGACCATTTGCAGGACAGCAATGGCACTGCCAGTGGATCAAACACAGCCTAACAAGTGCTCGTTTCTCTCTTGTGCTGGCATGCAGCTCACTGTGCTATTTTTAAAGGTAGCCACCACAAGGCTGAAAGCTTCTGACTGTCCCTAGAACAAAATTAGCTCGATTGCAGCACCCCAATTAAAGCCTGCAGAACGTGGGCAGCCCCTCTGCCAGCGAGCACGTGGCTGCAAAGAAAGGCCTATTCACAAGTGACCAAGTCCACCAGTGCCACCGTGCTCAGAGGAGCAGAGCTGCAGGCATCAGCCTGCCTGACTGACAGCAGGGATTGCTGGCAGTGCTCGGGGCTTGCATGAGGGGGCTATGCTGCAAGTGAAAACAAGCTTCACATCCAGAAAACGATGAAGGAATGGAAAAAAATCCCACAAGATCTTAGAGACGAGAATAGACAGCTGACACACATACTCATGACAGCCCTGCCACATGCTCTTGCTGGGTTACCAGACCGATAGCAGCTACGGTTTTATGCAGTTGCTATTCTACAAAGGCTGCGTGCACCCTCCTCACTAGATGTGGACAGCTTTGGGGTTTGAAGACCCCTAGCTTCAAAATTAGAACAAAACCACAAATATTTGCGTTTGCACCTCAACTTGCCAGAAAGGTGCAGTGGAAAATGCTGATTGAAGGATTTGTGTCTGCAGCCAAGAGCTGCTTTTATGAGTTTATGCATGCAGGCAATGCAGAGAACATTGGTTTTGTCAAAATAAATACAGATACATAAATCAACCCAAGCCAAAGACAGCAAGCGTCTCACAACCTGCAGCAACCGCTCACGATTCATGCAAGCAAATGTCATAACTTAACAAAAGATTGTATATTTGATTTATATGACCTCAAATTTGATCCCTACATAGAGTTATCTCCATCATCCTCCTTCATTCTTCAAGCACTACTGAAAACATGGCAAAACTTAGAAAAGAGAAGATGCTTCATTTTTCCATTGCACAAATAATGGCCAAGACCTATTTAAGATATCATCAAACCACAAGTATAACTCATCTGAAGAACCATGACATTTTGTCTGATCTTTAAATTGACCCCCCAATGTCTCCAAACAATTATAAACTGTCTCACACAAAATCACCAGCAGTGTGCTTTGCAATTCTATTTTGGTTTTGAGTATTTAAAAAATATTCATATGCAAAACATTAACTCCAGCTTGATAAGTCATGCATTCCCTTGCAAAAGGAGTCAAAGGAATAGTCTGAAAAGTTTTTAAAAATCTCTAGAATTGTTAATAAAATAGAACAGTAAAAGCATAACAATATTTTAAAAATTTTTCAATCTGATGCACAAAGAGTAAGACCCAGTTTATTTTCATAGGTTTAGACAAATGTAGAGTGCCATTTTAGTTTCGCAGGTAGCAAAAAGCATACAGTTACTTGATACAAAAAACCAATAAGCCAGTGTCATTCATAATAAGCCTTCAATCATGTACTGCTATGTCCCATTTTGATATAGATGGGTTGTATATTTGAGACAGCTTTTGTGAGCAATGAAAAAATATATAACTTTCAAATTTGTTCTTACTGATATATCTGTAATTCAGAAGCCTCCGAAATGCTCTGAACTGTCAGTAACATTTTTAAAACCAAAATCTCATAATAAACTCTCTCATTTTGTTATAAATTTAACAGCTAAAGCACTAACATGAAAAGTGTTTTACACCAATTGTGTTTATTACTATGCAAACTGCAATGTTCCCTCTATATAATCCCACAGTTCTTCTCTGGTGGAAAAAAAGTTTGTGAGCAATACAAATATCGAGCAGGAAAACCATTCCTCAAACATTTTATTAGTAAAACGTTACAACACTTTTCCCCTAAGACCTCACTACTGCACAGACCCTTCCACAAAACAGTTTGATAGTCAGGAAAGTACAAAACCCATGATTTATAAGGGGTTAAATGTGAAATGAAGATTTAATAGTCTAATGAAAACAGAAGTTATCTCAGATTTCTATTTTCAGTTGTGAAATGTGTTCCTAAATTTCCATTTTATAATGTATGCATGCAACATTTTTTGGCATCATAAAACACAGAGAAAAATGATGAATTGCCCTGAAATTCCCAGAGAATTAGTTCTGATATGCATGTGAATACCAAAGGAATCCATTGGGATTCCTGTTAATGGAGTGACTACAAAGAAAAGTGGGAACGATTTGGCACTTATTACAAAGTTAGAATTTATCGGTCACTGCACATCAGTCAGTTTAACGCCTTGGCAGAATCCTTTGTATTTGATATCTGAAAGTGTAAAAGAGAACAATGTTTTGCTAGAGAGCTCTGCTGGCTGTAAAATTAAGTAAAAATACATTCATATTTAATAGTATAATGAAATAAACCCACTAATAGCTAAGAGGGGATAACAGACTTTGCTAAGTAACAAATACATTTGATGAACTTGCATGTGTACCTAAATATTAGGCACTAGCAGAGCATGCATATTTTCTGTATAAATTTCTGTACAGAATAAGATTTTTAGAAAAATCTTCCAAGAATACAATTATTTTACTTGGTACTTTTCTGTCCCAGAATCTGAAAAATGTGTTTCAAAGCTGCATATTCCAGCACATCCTCCTGTTCTGGCAGATATTAGGAATGTCAGGAAAGAGGTCTTGATTACTGGATATATGTGCTTACTCTCCCAGCCACTGGGTGAAATTAACATAACCGCATGAATCTCAGAAATGTAAAAAGATGTGGTTGCTACAAGCCTGTTTGTTCAGTGAGACAGGTGGGTCTCCACCTGCACATGGCAATGCAGGTTACAGCACACAATGCAACGATCCGAGTTCAAAACTTAAAAGTCAGCCCAGCTATGGCCACAGCACATGCTTAATCTGGGATTTTAGGAATAGATCAGAAACTGGGGGGAAGACAATCTGACTTTTTTTTTTTTTATTAAAGCATAAATGAATGTGGAAATGGTACTGGCGAAGGGAAGGTGCTCTTTCACAACACGCAGCAATCGTGCCCTGGCAAAGGCACATTTTTTGACCTTTACAGGCTAAAATGAGAAAAATCCATTTCCGTGCCTGAAACACAGGACTACTGTGTGGAGAGTCAGTGTAAACATTAGCAACTTATTTCTGGCAGTTAGAATTTAACACGGACGCCTACTAAAAATTTGTGGAACATGACCTTGCATTTCAATAATACCTTTGGTTTGGACAGCTCTAAGAAGTACATAAATGAAAGTCAGAACATGGGCCAGAGCAAACAGTCTTGTTTGGGGAGGGGAGACAGGTAAGAGGGAAGAAGGACAAAAAAAGCAGTGAAATGAGAACATCTACTGCAGGAAAACATATTTGGGCCTAATAAACACCCTGCTCTTGACAGGACTTCATCTGCATGGCACACATCCTACGAGATGTTTAAATTTAAGCAAAACTAGCTTACCTAGAAAGCAAGGAATTATCAGATTTTCATGGGACAACTTCGACTAAGGTCCCACCCCTTTTTAGATATTTTTACTAATCATAAAAGCTTGAGAAACTTTGCATCCTTCCTTAAGCAACCTTGAACTCGTGGCAGAACTCCCTGCATTCCAAAATACACTAATACCACAATTCAGGCTACAGTTGATTAATCTGAGACACTGTATTCCAGGTTCCTTCACAGTTCTTTCTAAGGAAGCAGACTGAAATCAGATCCAAACCTTTTCCAAACAGAGGAATTAAAACCTGCATCCACCTCTCTGGCTAGGGCTTGCGTCTCAGTTTACTACAGTAATACACAGTGAGGACAGGCATCTGTAGGAAAACCTGCAGAGCTCCATTAGAATTCTATCTGTTGCACATTTCTGACTCTCTTACCTGTCCCTTGCTACCAATGTACTTCTGCCAGGATTAGGGCTGGTGTTTTGCCTCCTGGCACGGCTTCAAAATGCTTGCAATGAAAATGAACCCAATAAGCTGCTAGAGAAATATTCCCTTCTATTCCCAGGGCTCAGCAAGGACAATCTTCCATTCAGCAGAGTTAACAATTCCACTACCCATGCAATGACAGGTTCAAAGCCTGTCTTGATAGTCAGCGGGGTCAAAAATGTGAATGAGACAGAAGTGCAAGGCCAGGCAGCCAGTGCTTGCCTTGATATTCAGAAGGCGGCATGAGATACTCAGCGTACAAGTCATGACATTTTTATATTGAGAACAGCTATTTTTGAAGATGCTGAAAAGTTGTCATGGTTCCCTTGACCTCTCTATAGCCAGACACTGTGAGAACAAAAAGAACATACAGACTAGACTGATTCGATAGACTTTCCATTAATTTTTATGGCATCTGAGGATTGAGTCATTAAACTATGTGGCTTTACAGACAGAGTTACAAAAATAGATGTGATACTACTGTGTCAAGCTCTCTGCAGCATGGTTAAAATGGTTATAGATTCTGTACAATAAGCAGAAGGCACAATGGTATATTTTGATATCAAAGATTTTGCAGCCGTTTTCTGAAATAACTGATACAACCCACTGAGTTCAGAGCACAGACACTCTAGACCCAAAAAATATTATTAAACCACAGAATTATATATGCTTTTTTCTCATATATATATATTTATAAAACTTTACCCTATCTTTACATCAAAAACCCCTCTTACTCTTTTCAAAATTCTGCAAATAAAGTGTTTCCTTCACCAGTAGCACCACAGTATTTTTCCCCCCCTCTTTTTACTGTAAAGCCCCAAAGTCTTTGTCAAGAAGATATAATAAAGCATCTCTGGAAAAAACATTCTGAAGATGATTTCTGCTTTTCCCTCTGTAAATTAAAATAAATTTAAAAGCACACTACTGGGAATCCTGCTCTGTGGCTTGCAACCAAGGAAGTCTTCTATAAAAAA